>JANHFL010001679.1:114647-127330 GCA_032468155.1 Oxyrhabdium leporinum | reverse complement strand
GTCTTTTTCTTTCTTTCTTTCTTTCTTTCTTTCTTTCTTTCTTTCTTTCTTTCTTTCTTTCTTTCTTTCTTTCTTTCACAACTCTTTCTTTTTAGATGTGTCTCTGCCTACTTGATTAAATTTGAAGCTTGTGGATTTAGCTGATGTTTGTTTCAAATGCTTCTATTAATCATGATAGACAATTGCTTATATCAGTAATATAAATACAGTTTCCACACAGTGATCATAAAACAGCATTAATAAACATCACCATAGAAGAAGTCATAATTACCGATAACCCTATCATCATTTTAAAACATATAGCGTAGACTACATGGCTGTTTTCTTCCTCATGGGTCCTACCTAGTATAAATTCCTTTCTAATCTGGTACATAACAACATTTCTTGTCATGCCTTTTCCCATGAACTATTTTGTACCTTGGTTCAGGGAGTGGTCCATTGGCCATTGGAATGTATTATCTCTGATACCTATTGAGGCGAAAGCAATTCTTGATTTAATTGACTAGTTCCTTTTGCACCACTTTTTGGCACCTAGAACTTCATTTTCTAGTTCTTTATCTATTTTGTAATACCACCAGTTCTTACTTGCAGGAAAACGGTATGTGTTGCACATATTCCAATGCATTGCTGTTGCTTTGTCAACATTGCTGTTGCTTTGTCATGCTGTAGTAGTTTATAATCATTCCGTGTGATCTTACAGCAGCTAACTGGATGGTCCACTGTTTCTTTGCAGAGGTAGCATTTGCTGTCTGTTGCTTTCTTCTCAATTCTGGCATTGTATGCATTAATTCTTTAAATTTGATCTTGTACATCCAGAATTAGCCCCTCCAGTGCTATATCGTGGCTGTATATATGGACAGTTGAGCAGTAATTCTATTTCAGAGGGTGTTTTTTTTCATACAGTTCGAGATCATCTGTGTAAAAGAAGTGGGATAGGCTGGCAGACGTTTTTGATGTTTGATAGCCATGGCCTGGGTTATTCAGTATTGTTGATAGAGTAATCAATACAATTACAAACAGTAGTGGTGATCGTGAGTCTCCTTGAAAAATTCCTGTCTTAATATTAACCTCTCCCAGTCTGTTACCATTGATCTGCAACCATATCTTTATAAATAAATAAATAAAATAAATAAATAAATAAACCATATCTTCCATTGTGCCTACTGTTTCTACTGTCTCCTATTATTTCTAGGCACTTGATTATCCAGTCATGTGTCAGGTAGTTGAATGTCTTCTTGTAATTAATCCAAGCTACATTCAAGTTGGTATTCCTTCTTTGCAAAATCATACTATTAATTAGGAGCTGATCTTTTGTTCTTCTGCTATTTGGGCAACTTCCTCTCTGCTCAGGTGCAAAGGCTTGCTTTCAACTAGACACTGTTGGACTGCATTGGCTACAATATCAGCAGCAATTTGAAAGTTATTGGTAAGAAGGTAATTAAAACTTTAACGTAGTAAAAACAACAACAACCCTGAATTCGTTATATTCATATTGCATTGTTTCAATAACATCAAATACTTTCTGTAAAGTAAAGAATACATCCAAATTTCTTCAATAAGTAACTAAGATTTCAAAACCAATTTTTAAATTAATTTAATCATAATCACTATGGATTATCTCCAGAGAATCTCCTTCAGCATTGTCTTACTTTGATTCAGTTCATACAAGAAGCCAATAATTTAATACATATTCTCCATTCCCAGTAGATCTTCTTAGACTTTAAAAGTATTCAATATTCAAAGTATAGAATTGATCAAGTTCCAATTAAAGCCATTTAAAAGTATGAAAACTGAACCATAAATATTTATTTAAATCCTTTGAGGTCTCTTGATTTATAAGATTTATACATTGCCACTGTAAGTTAGATGATTTTTTTAAAAAATATAAATTCACTATTCTTTGGCAATTATTAATTTTTTGCTCATGTAATTTTTTTTTCCAATCAGGATATTTTTTTCAACTTCCCTTTCTAGTCTATTCTGGAATTTTTTTTTGTGGTGGTGTGCCTCTATGTAAAAATTAACAAGCTTAGCCTTAACCAGTGTCAATATCCTGGACTCCTAAGGGACACTTCTCATCAGGGTTTTTACTATAATGCATACATCAAGTTAATCCCCCAGTTGCAAATCCAAATCAAGTTTAGCGAAAAAAATATCTAATATCTTAGTCCCAATATACAGCATACTAAAAAAAATGTTAAAACTACTTAAATGTTTTGCACTTGTCCCATATGCTACTAATGCTCAAGATTTTACAAACTAGACTTCAGCAGTATGTGAAACAAGAACTGCCAGATATACAAGCTGGACTCAAAAGAGGCAAGAGCAAATGAGATCCTACTGCTATGATGTCTTGAATGAAATGAAAGTGGGGGATAAGGATAAATAATTCAAAAGGCAAGGGACTTAAAAAATGCATCTATCTTTGCTTTGTTGAACAAGGCAATATTGAAGGACTGTTTCATAAAGCATCTGAAAAATCAAGCATTATTTAGCCTTTAGAAGGCATGACTTTCTGAGCCAGGGACAGAAGCATCTGTTTTCTATCATGCCAGAGAATAGAACAAAAAGTAATGGATTTACAGTGGCACCTCGGTACTATTGTTAGTTGGTTCTGGGAGATGTGAGGAGTACCAAAAACAATGAGTACCAAACAGTTTTTTTCTATAAGGAATAATATAGTAAGCCATAAGGCAGCTGACACCAACAGGTTCTAGCTTTCTGCGTCGAATACCAAACAAACGATGAGTACTGGGACAAAATTTCATTACAAAATACCAAGGTAGCACTGTATATTATAGCTAGGCAAATTCAAACAGATTATTAAAATAAACAAATCAAAAACATCTTCGTAACAGCAAGAGTTCCTAATTTGTCAGTGGAATCAGTTACAAGAAGATAAGCTTCCTTTCACAAAGAACCTTAATTTTTGTTCTAGTCTCTGGGGCGATAGAGAAGAGGTGGTTCAGTCCATGCCCCGGAAAGTGGAATCTAACCAGTTTTCTCTTTGAGGGCTGATTCAATTTGGATTCCTGAACTGATAAATGGAAATCAGACTCAATAGCCCATTCTAATCCTATTATTTTCTTAACAGTATTTATGGATTTCACCAATAGTTGGCTTTTTCCTAGTTTTGCTGTTACAATCAATAAATTGATCAGAGGATCATTCTATCTTCTTCACACTTTCTTGGATTATTTACAAAAGTTTTTTAGGGTTTTTAGAACATAAATATAGGTAGTCCTCGCCTTACAACCATTCATTTGGCAAATGTTTGAAGTTATAGTGGCACTGAAAAAAGTTACTTACAACTGTTTTTCACACTTATGGCCATTGCAGCATCCCCATGGTCACGTGATCAAAATTTGGACGCTTGGCAACTGGCTCATATTTATGATGGTTGCAGTGTCCCAGGGTCACGTGATCACCTTTTGCAGCCCTCTGATAAGCAAAGTCAATGGGAAAACAACATTCACTTAACAACTGTGTTACTAACTTAACAACTACAGTGATTCAGTTAACAAGAAAGGTTTTCTGGCAAGAAAGGTTTTATAACAGGGTAAAACTCACTTAAATAATATCTCACTTAGCAACAGAAATTTTGGGCTCAATTGTGATCATGTGTTGAGATCTACCTGCATAATCCTACAATTAAGGTTTTTAAGGAGCCTGTTGCTAAAATAATGATTTTTGGGTATTATGTTTTTGTTGTTCCTTGCAATATTAAGTAGATCTGTGTTTTGAAGAATAAAAGAATTGTATTATAATTATTCATTGAGACTTACTCAATAAGTCAATTATGCTGGGAGTGATCAGCGGAAAAAGGAGAAGGGGCTGCCCTAGCACCTGCTGGCTGGACACTACAAAGGATGACACCGGGATGACCATGGAGGTTCTGAAGGAGGCAGTGTGAGACAGAGAGGCATGGAAAATGCTGATCCATAGAGTGGCCAAGGGTCGGACACGATTGAATAGCTGATGATGATGACGAATTATTCATTAAAGTAAGCATCACCAACGTGGGTTTTTGTAAGAAGAACTTTTAAGAGCTTTCACAATTTGCTTCTGTTTTTGCAAAGTCATTCTTAATATACTGCAAAATTGAATTCAATCATGGCTTCATATAGGCCTTTCTTAGTGCAAGAAATGTGTTGCTTGCATTTATCATCCATAGATGAAGGGTTTTCTGAAAAATCGAAGCTAACACTTTAACTGGACAAATTTCTGAAGGGACAGAACAAGCATTTCTGATAATCGCCATGATTTTTTCCAACAGAAAAAAATAATGAGGAAAACTAGGAAGAATTAGAATTCAAAATATACTAGGAAACAAAGAAATTTTGCAACAATATTTCTTTTGACAAATTTTATTTAGCATAACTTTAGGGAGTTTTAAATACCACAGGCAATCCAGACATGACCAATGTTTCATGAATGAATAAAAGGCATAGCACAGCAAAATACAGCTGAGGTACACAGACTGGATTCATACATTGATGCTGAGTTAATGTGTTATATGAATTCTGTTCATCAGCAGATTAACTCAGGTTATATAATAAACCAGCAATAAATACATGATCCATACCTAACTAACCCATAATTAACTGCGTGTACAAGCAATGTCACAGAATGACTAAGCAGTTTTCAGTTTGTGCTTAAATTTCTCAAAACATTTAACTTTGTTTTACATCTTTATGAGACCCATCATATATTGTGTAAATGAAAACATCTGAAAATGCTACCTCTTCCTCCTCCAACTACCCAGAAGCACAACTTAAAGGCAACAGCTTGAAAATTTGTATGTAAAGAAAAGTGATTTAATTGTTTCATTTTGCATTCAATATTTGTTGTTTATATTCTGTATATAACCTCCAAACTGCATATCAAGGACCCCACATTCTGTATTTATGATACATGCTGTGAACCAACTAACAGTGAAAAATATCAGGGAACTAATATGCAATTGGATATGACTTCCTGAAAGTCATTTAATACTAAATGTACAATATAAGCGAGGAAATGCACGTGCATGCTATCATTATTATCTTCTTCAGTAGTGACTTCCAGATCAAAGGTCTTCCAAGCAGCTTATAAAACAGATTAGGTATACCCACAAGATGAAGGCATCTGTAAGAAGAACCAACTTTGTGTAATATCTTCAACATGTCCCCCCAGTTGTCTTTTGCTGTGCTTAATTTATCATTCTGCTCCTATAACAGCAACTAATACCAGAGAGTGAAAGACACATTTTCAGCCTATTGAGCAATCTTTATGAGATACAAACATATCCAAGCTTCAAAAAGTGATGGTATCAACAGGAATTACTTAGCCACAATTGCTTTTATATGCATAGGGAGAAAATAAAATAGTGATGTTCCTTGTTCTTCGGGCCAGACATGATCTGCCTTATCAGAGATACATGGGCTGTATATGCCTTGGGGTTGTCACTATGGCTACGTTGCTAAGTGCCATGAACAGAGAGCTTGGGTGTTCTGCCCTCAATCACAGTGACACAATATTGCCAATGGCAACAGCATATTTTTAGGTAAGAATGAATCTGCCATAACCGATGTGAGGAAGAGTATCTGAATGAAACCAGATTTTTTAAGGCAGTTTTTTTTTCTTCATATTTTTTCCTCACTTCCAAACTCTTACATTGTGCAATAGCAAGAAATGGGAATTCTTAAGGATCAAGTTCCTTCCACCTGAATAGTCCCATAATTGATTGACTTTCATATTCATAGTAAACATCTTATTCTCTATTTAGTCTAAATTTCCCCATAGGTTATGCCTTCTTTAAAAAAATATTCTTACATACTGTCCATGTTCATCTTTGGCATGTCAACTGATGGTTATCTCTTTATCTAGTTCACAGAGATATTGATTTCTGGTCCTTTTTCTTGGTACATAAGTTCAGACTAAAAATGAACATAAATCAAAGAAACGGTTATTAGAAGGAGAGAAGCAATATATGTACTCAGTCATGCTTTTGATATATTTTCCCCCACCCTCAGAAAATGATTTTATAACTTCTAAAGAGACAAAGAAACAGTGGAGAAAAAGTCAACTTACAGAGAGATCCTTTCTGCAAAGGATCTTTTATCGTTCAATCTGTAGTATCTGGAAATTCTTAATCTCCATTCTAGACAATTGCTAGCTTTTCTCTAAGTGTGATTTGCAACAGTCCTACTTTGCTGAAAACTACAGTCTGCAGGCGCAGTGCTAGAAGAGAGACTGCTTGAGCAGAGAATTGGGTAGAAGACCTCCAAGGTCATTTCCAACTCTGTTATTCCGTTACGGTATCTTGTCAATTGTAAGAAACAAAGGACGTATCTTGTGAGTTGCTTGTGGGGCAAACAGTGAAGAGTACTTAGCAGCTGGAGCTAGTCATCAGCGGTTAGTATTATTCAGCAAAAGGGCATGGCTATTACTTTGCTAAGTCAAAATAATATTGGCCCTGAAAGGAATGCTGATAAAAGTTAGGGTGATAAACATAAAAACACAATCCAAGCTGATAACCAGCCAAGCAAGTATATCTTCTGATAGCTAAAACTGAAGGCTGCAAGAAGCTAGGTATAGAAGAGCCACTATTTTATCCTCCCAAAAGATGTGTGTCCATGTTGTGAATGAGAACGTCTTATTCAGATGTGCATAGACAGCACATTACATACTTTTGAGTACTGTAAATGACAGCAAAAATATAAAAGGAAACCTAGTCCCTGCAGTGCCACAACCAAATGTAGTTTAATGATTGCCAATATTGATCAACTAATTTTCTCAGATCTCAAAACGGGGATTGAGCTAATGTGCTAATTCCAGGTAATATGGATTACAGCTCCCATCATTCTGAAGATGACTTATGAAGAATTTGCCTGGGAGTGATAGGAACTGTCTGCCCATAAACAAGTTACACATCTTACTTCTTCAGTAGTTTACACTGGGGTTTTGAAATGGTGGTGCAGAAAGAATGTCTAATTACTACCCAGTTTACCCCTTTCCCAATCTTGTTCATCCACCAAAATATAACCATGCTCACATCTTCACTGTCACTCTCATCCTGATCTTGTATTCTCTTCAGCTTTTCTTCTTCCTCTTTTTTGTCTTTTTCTGGCATAATATCATCTAACCAACTCAGATGTTGTAGAGAGAAGATGTATTCCATTCCCTTCCGAATACCGACTAGAGCCAGCAGCTAGAAGGTGAGATAATCATCACATAAAATTAGCCTGCTTGTATTTATTAATAATTTAAATAGTGTTATTACTGCATATACAACAACACAGCAGAACATAAAAATGCATTAAAATGTCCAAGGAGTTTACAATTGAAATGTTGAAAAAGAGAACTGGGACAAAAGCAAAGACAAAACTAATGAGGGATTAGTATGAGCAAATGTGGGTATTTGTCTTTACATTCTGGTTTGCTTTGGGGTGAGAACTAAAGGGTTGTGCCAAAAACTTCACAGAAAATATGAATTTGAAGAGGTGTTTGAATAAAGACAAGAACTGCCATAAGGAAATTTTGTTAGGGAATTGTAGATATAGAGATGTTCCTCTCATGCTCCTACATGAAGAGGTCATGGTTACACCATGTCCTCGTGATCTTGAATTCACCCCATTCCCAGCCCAAAGCTGAACAACTTCAATGAGACATATGCAATGAAATCCCTCTCCCCTGGAGTGAGAGAGTACCCTAAATCCTGGAATGTAGTGGGAAGTAATACATCTGATGATGACCCACTTCTGTGGAACAGTTTCCCATTCATCAGATACTCAGGATCTGATTTAGTTTTTGAAGGGCCATAAAAATGCCTCTGCAGGAAGTATTTTAGGGATACAGAAGTTTAGCTTAACTTCATCCTGTTATAGGAAGATGAACAGAATGAGATGGGGTTGGGTTTTTTTGCATCCTGCAGTTAGAATATATGGGAATTAGTGGCATAAACATTCAGATGATGTTAAATAATAACAGTAGTCATCCCTGGGCTGCGTTTTGGGGTGAGCTCTAGGAAACTGATGTGATAGAAGAGTATATTTCTATGGGGATGAGTCACAGGAGGCATGATGGACACATTGGGCAAGTTGTTGCAGGTCCACACTTCGGGTACTTCTGCTCCCCGTTGACCAAATAATAGGATGGCTGAGTGTTATTGTCTAGGATGCTGTTGGAGAATGCAACAGCAGGCGCAATAGGTTTATGTGGGATGAAATGATGTATGTATGTACAGATCTGGTTTGCATGGAGGCTCAGTGGTTAGAGTGCAGTACTGCTGGTTATTTCTGCTGACTGCCAGCTGCCTGCAATTTGGCACTTCGAATCTCACCAGCTCAAGGTTGACTCAGCCTTCCATCCTTCTGAGGTTGATAAAATGAGGACCCAAATTGTTGGGGGCAACATACTGACTCTGTAAACCGCTTAGAGAGGGCTTTAAAGCACTGTGAAGTGGTATAGAAGTCTTCTATTGCTATTGCATCACAGAAAGCTGATTGAGGGAGGCCAGGAATGTTGACATATCTAAGATCAGTCTGTTAGACCTGGCTTTTAACTCAATATGGATTCAAGATGAATATTGCTATCAGTTTTCTGCCATGATTAGATTGCTTTCTAGTTTTGTGTATATTGTTAGCGTATTTGATATCTGTAGAGGTGGGATTTCTGAGACAACTTGGAGGATTTCCTAGTAATCTTATGAGTAGTTTTATTACATGCTTAACATGAGATTGCCTCCAACCAAGGAGCTATAGAAGACAAAATGAATAAAGAGACACCTAGAATGGCAGAAAATGAAGTCACTTTGACCAAATGCAGTTCCATACACACATTTAAGAACATGCTTAGCATTCTTCATGTTTAGTGAATATGTAGATTCACATCCAGTGTCTCTGTTTAAAATTACCTCTTCCTTTAGAAAAAAAGAGACATGACAATCCTCTTGCAGATTGCTGTGACATTTGTGACCTGTTTCACAGATTGAATTATTCCGTTTCACTCAGAGTTGGGAACTACTTGGGTGGGGGCCAGGTAACATCTTACTAGACTATCTAGCATTTTTTTAAATTTGTGAAGGCCAAGAATGTGGCCAATCTCTTATTGGTGTGAATTCTGCCACCTGTGAGCAAAATGATAACCTATCCTGCAACCCTCTGCCAGTGAAAGCAGAGCTCGCAAGGGCCATGCGCAGCCCTCCTGTGCTCCATTTTCGGCTGCGATGGCTTCCTGCAACCCTCTTCCAGTGAAAGCAGAGCTCAGGAGGACCACAGGCCAGTCCTTCGTTGTTTCCAGGGCGGCCTCGCAGGCCAGATCTGGCCCACGGGCCTTGAGTTGACACCCCTGGGGTAGATCATCTCTTTTTTGAGAGAAAGAATTGTGTTCTCCTTTGTAGAAGATGATTGTATGCCCCATTCTGAAGTGGCTATTGATCTAAGGGTGGCACGGTGGCTCAGTGGTTAAGATACTGGGCTGGTTGGCTGGAAACCGACTGGAGACTTGAATGCCATGCAACAGGATGAACTCCTGTCCTCGCCCCACCTCCTGCCAACCTAGCAGTTCAAAAACATGCAAATGCAAAGAAATAGGTACCACTATGTTGGGAAGATAACAGCGCTCTATGACATCATGCTGGCCACATGACCACAGAAATGTTTTCAAATAGTGCTGATACAGTGGCCTTGAAACAGAGATGAGCACTGACCCCCATAGTTGGCAATGATTAGCAGAGTAAAATCCGCAGGGACTACTTTACCTTACCTTTATTTCACTATGTCTTAATCTAGCCCTTCTTGAGAATACCTTGTCTCCTGAGTTACACAATGCCCTTCACAGTAAAAATATTTCTAAAATACTTTTAGAAAACTATTTAGGATTGCTTGGTACCGTAGGGTAACCAGACATAGAAGGACTGCCTTAGGGATGGCGTTTATTCTGATTATTATTTGTATTTGTTGGGGTTTGTTGGTTATACATTTGTATTTCCTTGTTTTGTTATATAGTAAACTGCTTTGCATCCTTTGAAATATGCAGTATATAAACATTTGTATGAACAATCAAACAAATAATTGCAACATTTTAAAACATTAATAATTACATCAAGATTAAAATTCAGGTTTGAATTAAAAATCTGATAGAACCATTAAAAGCAACCAGATATTTTAAAACAATGGAATGTTTATTTCAAAATATTGATGTAACATATTAATGTAGATTTTTTTAAAAACCCAGTATATCTGATACATATTCAGAAAATAACTGACAATAAATAACTGACAATAAATGGCTAGGTGGAATTAGTTTTTCTCCAGGTTGAGTAAATTAAGGATTGTACAGGTAGAGGTAAAATGCTATGGACAATAAAAGGCTTTTCTGTACATAGGAAAAGATCTTGGGCAGATTCACTCATTCTCTGCTATACTACAAGACATTCAGGTCTAAGGGCTCTTACCATTAAAGGGAATATAATGGCAGCTGCAGTTGACTTAATGAGCCACAGGACAGCAAGGCAGAAGATCTGAATGAAGGTGTAAAGATGCACTTGGCATAGTGGAACATGGCGTAGATAAATGAAGTCTGGCTGGTGTTTAGCAGGCATCAACAAGAGTTGAAGTCTCTCCATGAACTGGAAAAAATGAAAGCAAAAAATATAGTGGGAGCTCCCCAGTAGGAATCAGTGGCTGCCCACTTCTCTCTCTGATATCAGATTGACCCTGCTCTAGTTATGTCAGGGGGCTCCTGGGAGTTGAAGGAGTCCTTTGAGTCTCTCTTGATGCAAATGGTTACAATGGTTCGTCAGCATGTGGAATATTACTTATTACACATTGCTTATTACTTATTATGCACTGTTATGTTTTAATGATATTACCATTTGGGGAGATCTATAAGCCACTCAGAGTGAGGCATAGGAAAATAAATGAATGAATATTCCATCTCTGCCTGGAATTGGGTTACTTAGATTAGCTCTAAGATGTTAAAAGAGAATTTCCAATAAATTTCAAGGTTGCTTGGCTAAGCATGGCTTGCTCCACATTTTACAATTGAAATTACAGATCTGGAATAATAAGTGAATCAAGGGCTGATCTGGCCCTTCTCCTTACACATTAGGAATGCTCTGACCTTCAGCTTTACTTTTAAAAGCACCTCTTGCACGCATTTCTCTTCTGCTTTATTAGCACTGAGGACTTCTTTGTGGTGGTTAAGCCAGCAGGCTAGAAACCAGAGACTGTGAGTCTAATCTGGCCTTGTGTATGAAGCCAACCAGGTGACCTTGGGTTTGTCGCTCCCTCTCAGCCATAGAGAAAAGGCAGTGGCAAATTACTATTGAAAATCTTGCCAAGAAACCTATGGGGACTAGTCCAGACAGTGGCCAGGAGTCAGATTACAGATTACCAGAGTTGGAAGGGACCTTGCAGGTCATCTAGTCCAGGGGTTACCAAGCTTTCGGACCTCAGGGACCACTAAATTCATAATTTTAAATCCCGCGGACCACTAATATGAATCCAGCGCGCTGCTCACTGAAGTGCCTGGACCCCCAGTAATGGGATGGAGTCCTTCAGGCACTTAACTTGGCCACCTGTTTCTGCAACCGTAAACACTCAAGGAGCCATTTGGACCCATTTCCCACAGAAAACAAAACACCGGGATCTCTCATCTCTCTTTCTTTCAATATCTCTCTCTCTCTCTCTCTCTCTCTTCTCTATTTCTCTCTCATCTCTCTCTCTGTATCTTTCTCTCTCTCACCTCTCTCATCTCTCTCTCATCTCTCTCTCTGTATCTTTCTCTCTCTCACCTCTCTCATCTCTCTTTCATCTCTCTGATCTGTCTCTGTATCTCTCTCTCTCTCTCTCTCTCTCTCTCTCTCTCTCTCTCTCTCTCTCACATCTCTCTCTCATCTCTCTGTGTATCTCTCTCTTTCTCATCTTTCTGTATCTTTCTCCTCTCTCTCTCTCATCTCTCTCTTTCTCTCTCTTTCTCTCTCTCTCATCTCTCTCAGCTGGGCCAGCCAGTGTCTTGGGTGGAGAGGGAGTTGCACATCTCCCAGTTGGGTAGCACCAACAAAGGCCAGAAGAAACGCCTGTGAGACCCAGCAAGAGATTAAGCTTTGCTCCCGCTCTGGAATATGGAGCGAGTCTCCATCCCCCACCCTTCCCTTCTCAGGCCAGGTGAAGAGTGACTGGGAGGGGAGGGCAAGGGGCAGGGCCAGCCAACGTTGGGATCATCCGACAGGGAGCCACAGCAGGGGGACGAAAGAGCCGTGGGTTGCTGACACCCATTGCTTTGGCCCGCCTGTGCCGCTACCCCCCCACTCCCTCTTGCTGCAACAGCACCATTACCTTGTTCTGGCTGTCAAGGGCTGTGCTATTCCTTGCACGTTGCAACACTGAAAAGTTGCAAGTTGCATGTGCCTCCGTCTATGGCGGAGATTTCCAGACCCACCATGAGATGCCTGGTCCCAGTGCTCTAGTCACAGGACTGGCCCATTGGTCATCCCGGAGCAGCTCCTCCACCCGGGTGCACTGTGGACCACCAAAATTTTCTTGTGAACCACCAGTGGTCCACAGACTGGTTGCCCTGGTATGTGTCTGCTGGTTGGTGACCTCTGATCTAGTCCAACCTCCCACCCAAGCAGGAGACCCTATACCATTTCTGACAAATGGCAGTCCAATCTCTTCTTGAAAGCCTCCAGTGATGAA
>JANHFL010001679.1:84826-95072 GCA_032468155.1 Oxyrhabdium leporinum | reverse complement strand
CAGAAATATAAAATAAACGCCCATTTAAGTTCAGATGTGGATTTTTGTTGCCTCAAAACATTTTAACTCATCAAGCCGACAACACAATTAACAACTCTAACATACAGCAGGAAGGGGAGGGGCTGTAAGTAGGCCCGCAATATAATTTGGTAGGTTAATACTTGGAATTAATAGGATGGATGAGGTTAATTTGTGTTATACATATTAACAGGCAGGCAGCCGTCTTTCTCAATCACATCTCTGACACCCTCCCCCCTGTCAAAATCCAACCCTCACCTCACATAAGCAGACATATCTAGGCAATGGCAACTCTTCACCCTGCAAAGACCCATCAAAAGTTCACTGCCACCCTGGACTGGAAAAGACATTCTGCCTCGAGGAGGACATGGCTTATAGAGTGCTCCTCGAGAGAGTTTGCAGGACTGAGACACTGGCCCGGCACGGCCACTTGTCTCCGCCGCTTCTATTGCCACCTCCATGGGTTGCCAAGAATGAGATTGGCCGCCCTCTAACTCTCGTCTCTCGAGGAGTGCTTGCTGAAGTTTCCTGTGCCACTTGTGCTTCAGCGCTTTGACTCCCAGGGAGAGGGAGTCACAGGACCGGACTGGCAAAGGCCGGCAAGTGAGTAAGAGAGCCAGACGCGAGTGGCCAAAGGAGATGAGGTGAGGAGTGGGTGGATCTATAAGGTGGGATGGGGCGGGGTGTGGTTGGGAGGAGAGGGGCGGGACCAGCCAGGAGTGCATTTTGGGGGTTCACCGAACTCCGCAGAGTCTTAGCAAAGGGTTCGCCCAAACCCTCGCGAACCCCCAGCAGCCCACCCCTGGTTGGAAGTATCCTCAATGTTACATTAACACCTCTTATTCATGATATGGCTTTCATGATATGAGCATTACTTGCACGATATGGTTACCTGCTTTCTGTGCAATACCCCATTTAGTTGTTCTATTGTACCCAACTTTTCTGGTATTGACTTTTAATCTGTTCCCAAACTCCCACATAGAGAATCTTACATGTCTGACATTAGAACGCAATGTTATTCTTATAAAAATAAAATTATATGCTAGTCTATTACCATAATATAAACTGATAAAATTATATTTTTGTAAAATAAAATCGTGAGAAGTGTTTGTGGCTTCTTGTATGCTGGATAAAAATATAACGCTTCAACTTTCTGAATGTGATAGACCTCAAACCAAATTGGACAGCTTGAGCAAACAGGGGAGAAAATAGGAGTTTGGCAAGAGAATCGGAATAGATGGCTGCTACTCTGCTGACTGACAGCAGAAGTCATCTTGAGAAACTAGAGACTGTTGTAGTGGTGAATGATTCTGTCTCCAGAGGAACTAAGGCAGATGTGCACAGATCCGAAACAGTGTTGCGGAGTACATGCTGCCTTCAGGTGCTGATATCCAATACTTGATAGAAAGCTAGTAAAATTATTCAAAGCCATCAGCTATTATCCTTTCCTAATCTGGGTAGGCAAAATAAAAGTGCAAATATTTGGTTTGGTTGTACTTTATATGGAAATGATCTGGATGTCTTTGTCAATTACAAGTTAAATATGAAACAGATTGTGAATTGCTCAAAAAGAAAATGCTACCTTAAGTTCATTAATAGGACTACCGAGTCTGGATCACAGGAAGTAATTTTTCCACTCTGCTCTGGTTAGACCACACTTGGACCATTGTGTCTAATTTTGCCGTTTGTGTGTCTTATAGGAATATCCTTCACTTGATAGCCCCAACTTTGTATCATCCCCCGCCTCCCATTTTTACATTTAACACAGTTGCTTACCTGTTCCAATAATGGTACCTCTGAGACCTCGCACTTTACATCTGAATGTTTCTTAGCCCTATCTGCAACATTTAAAAAAAAAAAAGATCAATAATGCTTCATATATAGTGTAGCTTAAATATTATGAGTTACTTCCACTGTAATTGCAATTTTAATTACAATGAATTATAACCTTCAAGTCTTTTTAATTATTTTAACCCAACCTATAACCATTTTAACAATATACTGAACCTTTGTACATGCTGTTGTTGCTGACTTCAATTTGTATTGCTTTCTGCTTTACCACCTTCACATTCATCTGCCTTCAGAATTTTTGCCTAACTGTGCAAAAAGGACCAGGTCTATATTAGCGTTGTAAGAATTATTTATTGCACTCTCTCTTCTGATTGGAGAGTCCTTTCCATTCCATTCTGTCAATGCTCTAGGGGCATCTCTGTAATGCATGCTTATTTCCTGCCGTTGTAATTACAGGGACAAGAAAGTGTTCCTGAAAATACTCTTTAGCATGCTTTTATTAATGAAAGAAGTAAATCCCATTTATGTAGGCTAACAGGTTAGGCCTCAAAGAGGCAATGGGATGCATAATTTAAAAATGTGCTGACAAAAGCTGGAGCGAATGCTGTACTGCTACCATTAACAGGCAAACATCAAGTGTTAAACTATGGAGTTTTTCCTGCTGCTTATGTCTGACACGAGAGGGGGTTATTACATAGCATCTAAGCTTCATATTTGAATTGGCAGTAAGAAAAAAATGCTAGTTACTTACCAGCACAAGGGGATACGCCCATCTCAAACAGCAACTTCAGTTGAGATTTGGTTGCATGATGGTAAGGTTTGAGGAGTAAGACATAGGTAAGTTTCTTCAAGAGTTCTGGCTTGAAGTCCTGTTTCTCTATCTGGATCTCAATCACTTTCTCTTGAAGATAAAATGAACATATGTTGAAGCTACTAAATCACTTCCTTTTCTGCAATCATATTTACCTTTTGAACTTTATTGAAAGGCATTTTGTATCAATAACTCTATATTAATTAGCAATGGTTTTAATAAAATAGAAATAAATCCATATACTGATTCAACTGGAGGTAAGGGAATCCAACAATTTTAATGACAGTATTGATTCCCTTACTAAATTAAACCTGAAACCTTTAAGGTTTATTGTAACAGGAAAAATACTCCCCAGTGAACACAGTAGGATAGAGTTTCTGGAATGTATCTAACTTTTCTGCACCATTTGTTCTTCTGTTGACTCATTTTCTGATTTACGTGCTGTAGTACCTATTTTATACTGAATAAACCACAAAGTGACTGAATTTCCGCAATGGACTAAGCTACGGTTTAAAATCACATTGTTGAGGTTCATTTAACTTTCTAAGCCAAAGCCAAACAAACCTCACTGTAGGTTAATGTAATATGGAAACCTATTATGTGGGTTTGGCATGCCATGGCTTTCTCTCAAATTTGATTAGACTAATAAAGTACAGTAAAGCAAACTACTTCTTGAGAGCCGATGTGTTTCTGTTTTTCCAAATCACAGTGTGGGTCTGGAGACATGTTTGAATAGGACTGCTTCTGGATTGATATGGAACAGATTAAAACAATTTTTGTAACTCTGATTTGGGACAGATTACATTGTCTTTCTAGACCCTGAGAATACCCTATAGCATGTTGTGTTGACTATGCAGCTCAATAAGCATAGATACTTTGCATATTTTATTTTACTTATCCTAGTGGCATTAGAAACAGAAATGGCAAGTTAAGGGAATTCTTCAGGTTCTCTCCTGAAAGATATCCTGAAAGAAACAAAGACATTATAGCCCAGTGTGAAAAGTTTTGGATAAGAATTACAAAAACTTCAAACAGAGCTTGAGAATGGAGGCAAAGAGTGGAGGGGCATATCAAATTGAAAGACGTGACCTCTGTTGTTTTCCTTTAGACTCGTGTAACTAAAAGACGTGGGAACAGCGTTGAATCAAAAGGCTTTGCAAAGCTCCAGGGATGAAAAAGAGCTTTTCTTTTCTTTTTTCTTTTCTTTTCTTTTCTTTTCTTTTCTTTTCTTTTCTCTTTTCTTTTCTTTTCTTTTCTTCTCTTTCTTTTCTTTCTTTTCTTTTCTTTTCTTTTCTCTCTCCCTCTCTCTCTCCCTCTCTCCCGCCTCCTCCCTCTGTTTTCCCTTGACTGAAAGGCTTTAGCCAGCCTACTTCCTACAAGAACAGTCCCTTTTTCTTTTTTTCTCCCACCACAAGGAAATATGTCCTTGGTGCTTTCTGAGCATAGTTGTTTTCTTGCAGTCATTTCATTGCCAAACTAGATAACATCATCAGTGCTAGAAGGGAATGGGGTTTGCTATCATTTTCTGTTCTAGTGGCTTGCCCTATCAGTGTTCATGGGAATGTTCTGGTGGTTTCTTGATTAGGCTGTATTTACTGTTAGCTTGCTTGTTCCTTATAAGAAAATAATTCACATAATCCTATATCATGCATATTTTTTAGGAAAGTACTTGTCCTTTTTTAAGCATCCATGGCTAGATATTTTAATGGGCTTATTTATATACATATATTCTGCTAAATACTGCCCAAGTAAATGAACTGGAGGATTCCAACCAAGTTTATGTTAACTTTTGCTTAAAAATATGTGTCTCCATGCAAAAAAGTGAGAGAACCATCATCCCTTTCTTCTTTAGAAAAAGTGGTAGAAGGATTTAACAGTGCACAAGATCAAGCAAGAAGGGGAACAAGAAGGTGTCATGAGATACAAAGCTACGGGAAGTTCAAGATTCTTGAGTCATTTTTTTTACTTGCTGCTGCTGCTGGGAAAATTATTTTTTTGGCTCTTCCCTGTCATTGTATGGTTTGCATTTTGCAGTCATAGTGAATAGGGAAGTTTGCAGGTGACAAGAAGAATCAAAAATCTCAGATGTAAACTAATTCTCAGTGTTTCTTTCCTGTGTGCTTCTTTTCCATTATACCATTAAAGTTTTGCAAAATATTACATAAGTAAATTCAAAGCTTTAAATGGAACCTGTAGAAAAATGGGCATCAAATGGACCCAACCAACAGTAACTTCTTGAATTAGTTAATGATACAGCACAAGATAGTGACTGTTGATAGAGTGAAATGAAATTCCTACCCACTTCCCCAGCTCTGAAAGTGAAATATATACAGGTCTTGGGTTTTCACTTTGACAGAGCTGCATAATTGCTTATTTCCTCTTAATTTCTACATTAAGAGAAACCCTTTCAAGTGGTAAAGCTCCCTCATAAAGAGCTGGGGAAAGACCATATTGAGATCCTCTCTGCCTATTCAAATTTCCCTTAACTAATCAGGATAACTGACCACGTTCAGCTGAATGGTTCATTGCATACAAACTTATCTGAAATTAAGCAAAATATTTAGATTCTTTACTTCAGCAAAACTTCATCAATGCAGAAGCCCAGAAATAAACCATGTTAAATCCGTATAAACCATGCAATGCCAAAGCTTACACTGAGCCAAACACTAATTAAGAAAGTAGTGTTTTCATTTAAGAAGTTGCTTTTGTTCAAGAGTAGAAGATGCCTCATGAAGGAGAGATTATTTTTTCCATACTTCTACATACCAACTATTTGTTTAAAATTATGAGCTTCCAAGTCTAGAAGAACAGCTCCTTTTCTTATACAGGTCCTAAGTTCAAACAAACTATGAAGGGGCAGAGTTGTAACGTGAGGCTTGCTCCAACGTTCTCCTCCATCTTCTACTTTTTCTTCAAACTTTATCCACCTGCAATAAAATACCTTAATTAAAATTCAGAGTACAATTTGTATTTCCATTTATGATTTATCCATCACTAGGAATTGACACCAATTTGATGGCACACAAGATCATGGATCATCAAAGCATTACTTTTCAAATAAATATACTGTATATCATTGTTTGCTATTTTCCGCTCTCAAGCTCAAGGAAGAAGATTCTAAACTGAGCATGGACATTTTTAGGACCCTTTCTTGTAATTACCAAAACACTGTCATTCTAAAGAAATTTGTCAGGAAATTGATGAATTACTTGTAATTTTTTTTAGAATGTCCTCCTCACAAATAGACCATAGGCATTTATTTTACCATTGATAAATTGGTGAAGAATCAGGGGAAAAGATCTGCCCCCTCCAAAGACATTAGCAACAATAAGGTCCCATCCTGCCCTGGATGATTATCTTCTGGCTCTGGGAAGGATATTATCACTGAGACTGGATCAATAGGAGATCTAACATGGCTGAGTGCAAAATCTTTCGGCTGACATCAAGTCTGAACCTTCATTGCACAGCAGGCAGCTGATCCTCACCAAAACAGCAGTGGGCCAAGCTGGTTTCTAAAAACAGTGGCTGAGGTGCTGAACTGCCAATGCTTGACTGAGGGAAGGGGCTTCTTCGAGTATCTGTCTACACTCTTCGTAGATCAATTGGAGCTCCTGAAGGGCTATTTGCTGTTATGCAGTTTGTGTGAATATAGACAATTTGTACCAAAGGCATAGAAACAAACCAAGGCTTCTTCTCACCAAAGCCAGTGGGACATTTTCCAGTCAAAAACTTTCACATATGCATTTACCACAGGGCTATGCAGTTTTACTTGTGTATCCTACCCATCATTTACTTCTGTACCTGTGCTATTGTTACTCATTAACATCTTGTCCACCATCTTATCTAAAAGAAAAAGGAAACATTTAATACTAAAAGAAAGTTGAGTGTATTACACACCAAAGCTGATGAAGGATCTTCAGACCTAGAATGAGTTTTTCACCTGGATGAATCTATTCTACACAACATAACAAAGAACGCTAATATAATTCCATTTCTTTGTCTACTGTGATGACTTTCACATTAGAAATCCAGTTATAGAAAAGATGGAGAAAAGGGTTTCACAGTACAGGTAGTCCTCGACTTAAAACAGTTTGTTCAGTGGCTGTTTAAAGTTACAACGGCACTGAAAAATGTGACTTATGATCGCTTTTCATACTTACGATGTTTGCAGCATCCTCATGATCATGTAATCAAAATTCAGATGCTTGGCAACTGGTTCATATTTATGACCTCCCAAGATCATGTGACCACCTTTTGCAAACTTCTGACAAGCAAAGTCAATGGAGAAGCCAGATTCACTTAACAACTACATTACTAATTCATCAACTGCAGTGACTTACTTAACAACTGTGGTAAGAAAGGTCGTAAAATGGGGAAAAATCACTTAACAAATGTTTCACTTAACAACAGAAATTTTGGGCTCAATTGTGGTCACAAGTCAAGGAATACCTGTACATAGAATATGAGGAAAGGAAGGAAACATGTTAAAATAACATAGCTTTAGAATAACTTTTAGAATGCTTAAAAGTTTATGGCATTTGTATGTATGCATTGGAATTCCCAAAACTGACACCATTCCCTGCAACTCCCTTTTTTTCTATTGGTTTAGTGTCTCACTTCATGTGAATTTGCTTCATGTGAGATTTTGGGGGAATCTAATGTTCAATTTTGAAAAGTCACTGGCTTTCATTTATTAAACTATTAATGAAATATGACTCAGCATCAGAAGAGATCAAAGATTGCATCATTATAAATGTATGTAAAAATTGAATGTAGTAACAGGGATGAAACAGTGGTAATTTCAATGAAAGAAAGGGGAAAAAACCTCTCCAAATAGTACACATAGTGTAAATTGGTACAGTATGTTCTGTTACTGGCACATTACTCCAATTTTCATCATTAAAATGAAGAATTTATTTTCTAAAAATGTTGGAAATTCAATATTAGATTGGATTTTTTTCCACATTTGGTGGCAGGGTAGCAAACTCAACAGTTTTGGAAAACAATTCCTATTAGAATGAAACAAAATTTGAATGCTGAATTCCATTTGCATTTTGTAATATTCCAATTAAATTTTATTAAACCAGGAATTCCTTCAAATTATACAGAATTACTTCTATGTATGTTAACCACCGCAATGGTTTTATATCATACTTATTGGAAACAATATTCAATTATTTTCTTGAACGCATGGTTATCCAAGTTCTGGATAAATGCCTCAATGTGAAAATAACTTCATATTTAAAAAATGTGATGTAAAATAATTCTAACTAGAAATCATTTTTGGACTACAATTTAATATGGACCCCATTATAGGGTTTTTCTGTGTTTAAAGTTTCAATCTTATGGAAAATTGAATTTTTAGTATTGTTCCAATTGATTATAGTTCACACTATAGGTAATGATTTATACTTTGTTAACCAGGCCTTCTTAGTTTTACAGCTAACAGCAATTTTAGTTTTCCTTTAAAAATGATATGTCCATATTAGTTTGTGAGCAGTTAATGATATGTTGAAAACAATATTATTACCAAAATTTTAGATACATTTTTTACTTATCTGCATCTTACTGTGTTCTACTTTATATGTGTTTATATGGTTTATGGTTTATATTCTTTTAAAGATGGTTCTAAAAAACCC
This sequence comes from Oxyrhabdium leporinum, assembly GCA_032468155.1. NCBI lineage: Eukaryota > Metazoa > Chordata > Lepidosauria > Squamata > Cyclocoridae > Oxyrhabdium > Oxyrhabdium leporinum. The sequence goes on along the minus strand of JANHFL010001679.1, from coordinate 86,813 downwards.
TTAAGAGGGAGGAGGAAGATGGTTCAGCTTAAGTTAATTATATACATTGATACAGAACTTATTAAGATCAGTTTGATTCAGTCTGCAGTTTCCAAGAGGTGACAGTTCCTGACTGATCTGACTTCCTCAGATTCAGAAGTTAAATGAACTCAGACCTTGAAAGTTGATTAAAAACTTCCAGGAGGAAAGCAGTGGCAGATCAGTTCCATAATCCTGCCTGTTATAGGCCACTTCACTGCTCTAAGGGAATTTCTTCATCACTGAGTTATAGTGCTGTCCACCCATACCTTAGCTAGCAGATATCTAGTTTGACATGCAATTAGGTTCCCCCTTGCCAGTCTCTATCATGCCCCATACTGAAGTGCCAAGTGAGAAAAGGTCTTCTGTTCACATCTGTGCATGCAAAGAGAAAAAAGCAAGGGAAAATGGAGGGAGGAAGCAGAACTTCCCACTAGTGAAGGAGATGGGTAGTTGTAGGTTCTGGACTAAAATGGCCTTATTGGTAACACTTTTGTGTGTAACTTTAAAATGCAGTGAGTTAACTTGGTTCGTTTGGAATGGGGTCCTGTTGTTCAGCTTCAGAGCCTTGTTCTGGCAGTCCCACACCTTTTTAGCACCACTTCATCCTTGCAAGCTAAGGGCAACTAGGCAAGTGTCCTAGACTTAGACCCCAGTAAAAGAGGGGCTCCTGCATGTAAAGGATGGGTTTTATCTCTACCTTTGTCTCTGGGGACTTACCTGGCAGTTTGCCTCCATTCCTGTCCTTCAGCTGTACTGAAGAGCTCGGAGAGCTGTATAAATAGTATGGGACAGCTTGCTTCTTCATTCTTCTCCTCCTGTCTCAGGATCAGGCTAACCCTCTCAGCTGCTGAAGATGTGCTAAAGCTGAAGATACTTCTGCGAACTGCTTGGCAGATGACCACAGAATTTATGCTGGAGGGTGCCCGGTCTGCACTGCTGCAGTTGCTCTTCGTGTCAGACTGAGAAATTAAATCTCCTGTCATTGCTGTGAGACAGTCCCCTGTTGCACCCGCTCGCCTTGTTTCAGACATTCTGAGATTAGGGCCGACAGCTCTTCCTTCAGCACACTATTTCTGGGCCTCCCACTCCTCTCTTTGACAAGCTGTTTGGTCCCAGTAGAGCAGAAGCTGAACAGAGCCAAGAAGTCACCCTGCCTTTATAAGGGACTGGAGCTTGTTCAGACCAGACCCACAAAAATAAATGGCAGCACCACCCCAAACAATATTGCAAGGGAGAGAAGTTCAGCCCTGAAGAGACCAGTCTGAGCTCACTTAGACAGCTTCATTCTGCCCATTTGATCAGAGCCTGCTCACCTCACATAGAGGAGGCTCGGCTTGTTTACAACTGTGCACTATTTGAAGCATTGCACAGGGCAAGCTGTCCTGTGAAGCAGAGAAATTTGAGACAAGAAAAGTGTTAAGGTGGGGGTAGGAAAAAAGAGTAGAAACCTGACACATCTGATCCTTTAATGCAGGAAAAGCTCAAAGGTTTCCAAAAAGTAGAGAAATTGAGGCTGTTCGAATAACAATTAATTGCCCAATGTGGAGAGATGTAGGTGACTGCCTGGGAATGTTTACCGGCCATAACTGTATGGCTGAACTAAGACCAGACACAGATCCATCCCCTCTAAATTCATGTAATAAGGGAAGCTGTGGCATGTTTTCTTGGCTCAACAGTACCTACTTTCTGGAGCAGAGCATGTGTATCTGATCCAAAGTCATCCTGCTGGCTTTTGTGCTTAAGACAGGACTACAACTAAGAGTTTACCAGTTTATAATCCAGTGTCTTTAATCACTACACCAAACAACTATACCGGAGTTGTTTCAAATAATAGAAAATACTTGTACTCGGGTTTTAGATTTTGGCAGTGGTTTCCTCTCCAAGCTTGTTTCAATTTAGTTTCTGAACATTTCATTACCAGACTAGGTAACATCATCAGCAGAATTTTCTTGTCCTATTCTCCTTA
>JANHFL010001679.1:46964-72790 GCA_032468155.1 Oxyrhabdium leporinum | reverse complement strand
GCCTCCGCGTGCCCCATTTTCGGCCCATTCTGGGAGGCGGGGATCAGAACAGGTGGAAAATGGTGCGCTAGGAGACAGAAAACAGGGCACGTGGAGGCGGCAATAGGCAATGGCAATCCCTGCAGCCTGAAACAGATGATCATCGGGAGGCCAGTCCAACCAACAATCAGCTGCTGTGCTAATCAGGCTGTGCTGAAGCTGAAACAGGCTGTTTGCTTTTCGCTGCAAGGAGGCAAATTGCTGGGAGGCAGAGGCAGATTTCCCCCCCCCTCGTTTTCCTCCCCAAAAGCTAGGTGCGTCTTATACTTCGGAGAATCTTATACTCTGAAAAATACGGTAACTGCTTGATTGGAAATGTCAAATTGTAATTTCTAATTTGGTTTGTTGCCTGTATTTACATATGGCATTTCACTAATTTTCATCATATTGGCAAGATGCGGAAATCAGATAATTTGTAATGGCTGGAGGAAGGCTATCATTATATAGCCTGAAATTGTTACTGAACTGTGGTAGTTACTATATATTCTACTCATCTTTTTCCATGGTGAAAATCTTTTCCTATGATTTGCATTTTTCATACATTCAATAATTTCCCCCTATTTTTCTGTCTGCCAGAGCTGATGTTCATTCTTCTTTTGCTCAATGTTTTCATATCTTTCATTATAACTATTTGATTGAGAAGTTAAATAAAAATTGATGTTGCTCTTCAAACATTTCATTTATTTGGTTTTCTTTATTTTCATTGTTGTCTATTAGCTATTAGCATTCTCAGGTGTTTTTTCTAATTCTTGCAATTCAAGGATTGAGCAATGAATGAGCAATCCATTATGGAATTTTTTCTTTTCTGTGTTCACTATTAAAAATGGATTGTGTACTTTTGGGCCTCTCCTCCAAGACCTGACTGGTATGGTTGAACATGTTAGTAGCTAAATATCCACCAGCATAGCTCCTGGTGAGGAGGATTATGATAATTGTATTATCCATAATTATGGCTTGGTATTGCTCAGGGCTGTTTTGGAAACCTCAATTCTTTTAAAATGCATAAAGTCACTGGGAGAAATTATGAATGTGGGCTGAGCTATTAGTAACATGCAGATGATAGCTAGCTTTACCTGTTCTTCATTTAATAAAAGTGAGGGAGTCAGCATTTTAAACCAATGCCTGGGCAGTGTAATGGTTGAATAAGGGACAAGAAATTGAGATTCAGTCCAGACAGGACAGTCAAATATATTGTGTGAGTAGTTCATCTGTCTAGTCAAATGGGAGATCACTCTGGAAGGAATAGCACCTTCTCCAAAAGGTTAAAATGACCAAGTAACATCTATGGTTTATTATTATTTATTAAATTTGCAAAGCCAACACAGACCCTTACACAGAAAGGTAGAAGCCAATCTCACCTTAGGAGGCAAGATGTTCTAAAGGGCAGGAGCTTCGAAAGAGAAGGCTTTCTCTTGGATTTGGCCAGCCAGAATTCCCTGACCAACAGTGTCTGCAGCATATTTCCTCTGCCGGCATGGTTGGAGTAGGCCAGTCTGATTAGGGTGGAATGGTTTCTCAGGTAACCTGGATCTGCGCCATGTAGGGCTTTAAAGATGATAACAAACACCTTGAATTGTACCTGGAAGCAAACTGGCAGCCAATGTAGCTCACAGAACAGTGATATAACATGGACTACTCTCAGGCCCCCCAAAACTGCCTGCACTGCCACACTCTGCACCAGTTGTAGCTTCCAAATGCTCTTCAAGGGTAGTCCATGTAGAGCGCATTGCAGTACTCCAGAATGCCTTTTATCAGTTTTGACAAATACCCTGATTGGAACAGCTAGACACAATCTTTTGTTTGTAAAACGTTTATCTTTTCAATGTTTTGGGTGTTTAGAACCTTAGGTTGCTGGAACAAATGGGAATTTTATATTGCTGTTCTCTTTTCTATGTAAATTATATATAGCTTTTATGTTGTTTTTATGCTTTTATATTGTTAATATATTGTTTTACGTTTTATAAATAAATATAAATACAATGCTAGCAATATTAACGGTAAGACTAAATAATTTGTCATATCAACAAATATGACACACAGGAAGAGCACTGTTTTATTAATGTGTTCTCAAAAACACTTCAAACATACTTTATTTCCTGAGGAATACTTAATCAATATAAAAAGGACTTTCCCACACCTTCTTGTTATCTATGTGTCAATACCTGTAAGTGTGACAGAACATTCTTTCAGGGTAGGTATTGGGTGGAGCTTGCCAAGAACTTTCCCCAGATTTGGAAATACAAAATGTTTTATAGCTATTTCTTTGTTCCTTGCTGCAAGTCATTTTAAGATGGCCTTTAGCCAAGTCGGTGATAAGCTCCGATCCCAGCAGTGATCTCAATCTTATTGCCTGAAAATCCAGCTGGAAGAAAAGAAGTATTTCTGGATCTGGCAAATAGGAGTTAAGAATTTATGGATTTCTTTAGTCATGCTATTGACTTTAAAGCACCATTGAAAGAAGTAAGGAATAGTATGAATCCCAAAATATTAAACTTTATTTCAGAGTCAAATTACTATATGTAATCATTTCTTACTAAACATCTTAACTTTAGGACATTGCAAAATATGTGGTTTTTTTAATGAAGCACCTTTCTGGTTGCATCTTCAACAACACAATGATTGTGCTCATTCCTTTTTTGTATAAACAAAATGGGATCCAATAATTCTGAAATACAGTTTTTGTTGTATAAGCCTTACTCTAAGATCTGGTGAGGTTTTTGGGTAATAGATTTAAACATTTTTCATTATTTTGAAAAAACTACCGTACAACCCATGACTCCTTGTGCCCTCATTTCAGAGATCTTTCCTTACCAGATTCCTCAGTGCCTTCAACAATGGGAGATTTTCTAACGTACTTGAAAAATTCTTAAAAATTCAGGGAGATATTCAGAGATGCATCTGCCTTCAAAATAGTCTGTGTAGAACTATATAATAGTCAAAATCAGTAGCTGATCACAGAAAATGTTTTATGACCGTTTGTATTGTGTCATAACATATTTCATGATAATTTTTGTATCATAAAATGTTTTAGAAAATTTGCCAAATTTAAATTCTATGACAGTCATGGGTTCCCAATTTTGGAAACATTCTGTAAGTTAGTCCATTTGAGATACCTTGGTTCAAAACATTTTGCCCTATGATGCACTATTTTACCCAGTTAAAGGTTACAGGCAGTAATCTTTTAGTAGTATATAGAAGTTGGGGATCTCCAGGCCTTTATTCCATTTAGTCTTTAAAATCTGCATATCAGATTGTTTTATTGGTAACAGATATTTAAAAAAACTGACTAGGGTCTTTTTAGTCTGATAGGATTTAATAGTTTCATCTAATATGTGGTAGGTATAAATTCTGCCACGTAGGGGAGGAGGGGAATGATAAATAATATTTATCTTTTAATATAGACAAGTCTAAAAACCAATAATCTGCTAGCTGATTTAAAGTAATGATCTCAGTTTCTATCTGGCTCTTCTAGATTACTCTATATAATGTTTGAAAGCACTGTTTTCAAATTGATGTAATAAATAAGGTACAGCAGCTCTAGTATTTTGAAGCAAAACTTGTCCAATTAACTAAGATGTTTTATAGAAACATTCCAATGTTTTAGAATATGCTGATGAAGTGAGGTTCACATCATAAAAGCTTATGCCTTTTAATAAAATTGGTTAGTTGGGAAAGGAGCTACCCAACTTCTGGGTTTTTGTCATCAGATCTTATAAAGAATTCTTGGAAATGAGAAATCGTGTAACAATCTAATTGGTTTAATAAATATTGTACCCCACCATGGATAAAAAGTAAGCATTGTCATGCTGGTTCATGAGGAAAGAAAACTGAAAACCCAGAGCTGCACAAGACCATCATTAGAAGCGGCCTAAATGCCACAAAGATGTATGAGTGTAAAGGTTCTCCAGTGCTTTAATTAAAGTTGTTGCGTCAAAATAAATGTTTTCAATAAAGATGAAAGGAACAAGTATTAGAAGAATGCTAAGGAAACAAAAGCATGTCAGCACAGAAACAAGGCTGATCAGAGAGACCACATTTTTTCTGAATGACTCAGAGTTGGCAATTGGTTAAATGTTAGTAAAAGTTGCCCTTTCCAACTATTATCACTTAAGCATGCAAAGAAAAAATGAATTCAGAGCATACCCATATGACATGCTAGCCCTTACTCTTTTTGAAAAGTGGTACCTTATCCAATCAGTGACTGAATTACTTTTTAGATGGTCAACATCTTTGACATCTCCAACCCGGATGTCAGGATGTCCCCCATCCATTCCTAGATTGCCTCAGACAAGTTAATCACTTCCCCTGCTGTTTTTGGCTTAGGAGAGGTAGTGTGTCATCCACAGACTGATGAGCTAACAGTCCAAAACTCCAGATTAAGTCATACATGGTTTCACAGACAGCAAAGAAGTCCTCAGTCAACTTTCAAGCCAAAAGTCATCAGGTGAAACTGAGGTTCCCTGCAATGCCTTCTGAGAATGACTCTTCAAGAAGGAATATCCACATATCATGACCTCCCACCATGATCTCCCACTTAAGTAAGGAAGGTCTGGTCCATAATAATTATTATTTAGCATCATTTAATTCAAGAATAACTTACTTTAAAAGGACTTCACTGTGACCTACTTAAGGAAGAGTAGAAACTAACATTTCTTTGAAAGGTGTTGAATTACTTCCTAGAGAAATCTAACTAGACTGCCTCATATAGCTGCATTAAGGAGCTATGCTGGACAAGAATCATGTAAACCTGGTTTGCTAAGTCCCTGAATCTACTAAGCAAATAGTTGCTCAGAGGAATTGAAGCACCCCAGGCTACGCTGTACTTGTGTTACAAAGTTGGAGTACAAGCAGAGTATGTTTGTCTGTGTGTTTGCTGGGCATGTGGTTATGAAACCTGTAATATAATGCCAAGATACTTAAGTATCCAAGATGAACCGAACAGAGGGACATTAATCTATATATTTGGCTGGCTAAAATCATGCTGTGGAGGAAGAAGATGTGCTATGATCCCAGCCCAGGACACGTGGGTTGTATCTTAAGTAAAAGGAAGGGAACCCCGTTTTCAAGCTCCTACATTTTTCGCTGTTCGAGAACTGCCTTTATGTCACAGAAATGACCCGATTCTGAATCTTCCCATGAGTCCATCAAATCCCACTCCATTCAGCCCCACAATTACCAGAATGGGCAGAGGAAGCGGCAGCAGGCCCTATCTGTGACACAGGACCTGCCCTATAAGGTTGCAGTAAAAGGGTTATTACTTTTGAGTCATTTTATCCTGGCTTAGCGTTTAAAAGTCAGTACAATACCAACTCCGGACTCGAGAGTCTGTAACCAACGTTTTCTGATTTCACTATCCTGAAAACATCCCGATAAGGTAGGCCATGATCGTTCCGGGTTTGGTAGATGACGTCGTTGAAGAGCATAGTATATTTTTAAACTACGAAAACCTAAACGTCTATCAGCAGTCGGAAAAAAGGATACACACACCGGCGAGGAACTGAACGGTGTGGTTTCTTGAAACTGCTAATGTCTCAGAACGCAAGCGGACGCGGACAGTTGCACCTGTAGCAGAAGATTCAGAGGATCACCGACCAAAGAGCGAAGGATAGACTCTGGGCCTCCCAAAAGCGGCCAAAAGTCAGGGAAGCGCCATTTTCCCCGACGAAATGGAACCGGGCGAGGAAGCAGCCGCGCCCGAGGGCAGGGCGGGGGACTCCTTCCCGGCGACCGCACCGCAGGAGGGCCCACGCTCTCGCCCAGGGAGTGGGCGTGGCGTCCCGTCCACTGACTAGCCCGGCCTAGCCTAGCCCGGCCCCTCCAGCTGGGAGCTGCCTTCCTAGGGGCGCTGGGTGACTGTATGAATCAGGCAGGCAGTAGGCGGTACGCGCTGCACGGGCGTCTGCTTTGTCCTGGTCCCGGGAACAGTCGCCGCGACATCTGGACGAGCCCGCCCCGGCCACTTGGCGCACTCCGCCTTAAGAAGCGAGTCCAGGAAAAAGCCTGCTTTTAAAGCCCCTCCGTCGGGCCCGATAGGAGCGAAGCGAGCGGCGGTGGCAAGCCTTTCCAGGAGCGGTGATGATTTCGAGCGTTCTTTTTGCGGCAGGTAAGCAGGGTGACGGGAGGGCTTTGCGTCCCAATGGGCGCAAACACAAATCCTGGTCGTGAATGTGAGAACGCACCTTGTCCTGGAAGGAGGGTGAGGAGGTCGCTGTGTGGACGAAATAGCTGGGGGCTCTAAGTTATGAAGCTGCCTTGGTCGCAATACATGCTCTCGCTTAAGCCGATGCGAGACTTATTTCTGCCTGGTAATGGCACCGAAAATAAAATAAAACATGATTGGTAGTCCATTGACACAGTTGCTTGGCGGTTTTCTGAGAAGCAGCCTGCCGGGTCAGGGCTTCTTTTTCCACTACTGCCAAATTTAGCTTGTTTTGATAGCTAATATAGGGCTATATGATAGCATTGAATCGCTGGAATGGGTGTATTATTTATATAGTAAAGGGATGCATCTGAGTCCCCTTACCCCTACTGAATTCCCTGGAATATTTGAGAGTCAGTAAATGTAAATTTTAAATTATACGAAGTTTATAACTATCGATTCTCTCTTGGTTAAATTTATCCTAATTTTTAAAAAGTGCTTGGAAGTATTTTCAGATCAGAATGTTTTTCCACTAGTTGCTATGCCCCTGAGTCTACTAGGCAAATTGTTGCTCAGAAGAATGGAAGCATCCCAGCCTATGCTGCACTTGTGCTACAAAATTGGAGTAGGAGCAGAGTATGTTTGTGTATGTGTATTTGCTGGGCATGTGGTTTTGAAAATATGAGAACACCTACTATATTTAGTGCATTTGTGTGCCATTCACATGTAAGTGAATCTGGGCTTCATTTATATCTTGTTTTGTTCATGCCTTTGTTTTTGTGTTCCACTGTGGTTCTATAAATAACTTTGCCCCTCCTGCAATGTAAGTTGATTTGTGCTAGTCTTTGAAAGAATTACATGACAAATTTCAGCTTTGTTTAAATCATTTTGGATTTCAACTCCAACATTTGGTAATTTTAGAATGTCTAAATTTTATTTCTTTTTCGGGAGAGTACTGAAATGTCCTTAATTCTACTTGTAGTTTGTGCCATCCTGGTGAATGGAGAGGGGACTGACATACTCCAGAATGAAACTCCCAGGAGAGAAAACAGAGACGACTTGACAAATCTCCATCTCCGCCCATCCTCAAAAGCTTTGGAACATATAGGACAGAGAGATGTTTTGTTATCCAAAAGAGATACCTTAAGTGATCTCCCTCAAGGTATGGCTCAGAATACTATTATTTCCCTATTAATGTACAAATGGCTGTAGCTGTAAGCAGCATATATATGGAACATCACTGAGAGCAATGATTGGTAGAGACTGTTACCTTGCATGCTATCTGGAGAAGGAGCATATCTATTATTTCTAGAGATCACTGACTTTACTTGTATAGGCTGGCAGTTACTGTTTTTGCTTACTTACATCAGGATGTATAATCATGCCTACTTTTGAACTCTTGTGGTTTTTGAATGACAGAAATTGGGATTGCTGATGCTGGTTGGTGAATATCTTCAAAGACTTGGGACATCATTCCAATTTATGGAATACGATTTTACTAGAAAGGACAACATTGGCTCCTAATAACCTCATTCAGTTTTAAATAGATGAAAAGGGAAGGGCAGACAGGATCTCAGCAGAGGCAACCTGAAATTTATAAATACATTTTAAGGCTATATAAAGTTATTTTTGTGTGTGTAATGTCTTCGATCCTTTCTCTGTTTAAAGAACTGGAAAAAAGTCACAGAAATTCTAAGGAATGTTTAAATTGTAAACATAAGTAAATATATTTCGGGATGAATTAAAAAGCAAGTCCATATGTTGCACTTTTATCATAGAATAATAGGATAATAAAAATTAAAGCACCTGTATTTCAATGATAGCCATGTCACATGCTTTAAATGTTTGTAAATCTAGCAACAGGAATGATTCCTAAGAACAAGCGAACGACCTACAATGAAATGTTCCGTGGAAATTCTTGTCATATTTGCTTGATGTCAGAAGAGATTGATAATGTAGTCCTTTCTCATTTATATGTTCCAAACTGTTACCCTAGAGACATTTCAATTCTTATCTGTTATTAGAACTGCTACTTCCCCCACTCACAGCTTTATATGCTCTTGTGAAATATTGCCGCTTGTTTTCCACAAATCCTGCCACTTATAGCATATATGTTGTTCTACTTTTTGAATAGCAGAGCAATATCAAACAGCTATATAATCTACTGCTAGTTGGTGCTGTCACTTTTATAGAGCTGTAATATGCATTGATGCTTATTTTTTCTTCTTCACTAATTTTCTTCTAAAGATCTGCAAACTTGATTAGATCAGTATGTCCCTTCCTCTTCCCCCTCCTCATCCTATTGACAAAATTTCCTTCATCTTAGGGAAACATTTTCTAGCATTGATATTGCATGTCAACAGTATTCTTAAATATAACAAAATAAGTAAGCCTAGTTGGCATTTTCACTACTGTATAGAATTAAGCTGGGAGATTTGAGAAAGGATTAACTGGTGAATAATGGTCCTAGCCATATAGAATCTATTGCTTATCCCCACTTGTTAATTACTTTATGTGTGGGTCTGTCCAGACAGAAGTATTAATTTTCCAGTCAGTAAATGCTGTCAATTGATGAGAGGATCCATAAATGACTCACAGTTCCTGTCCCACACAGTGTGCCTCTTCTTACCTTACTGAGTTTAGTCATTAGGGCGAAGTTGTACCATCTGGGGGCGTCTAGCTTGGTTTCTATTTCATCCTCTTTGCCTATTTATGTCTTGAGACCCTAGCATGCTTTCTGCCAAATACTGATGCCCATGAAATAGTCATAGCAAATATGTGGGAAGAACACTGAGCTGCTCTTCTTAACTAGGTTGACTATTCAGCATGTCTTTGGATCCAAACTTTCCATATAGCTAAGACTGTCTACTCAGACAACTTGTTTGTTTTAGTCATTGAGAGTCCTTAATTGCTGGTGTGTGTGTGTGTGTGTGTACAGAGATAAAAAAATCACTCAAAGTGCTCCTGCTTTCCTTCTGATTTTTGAGGACTGTGCTATATATTTCATTTACATTTCTGGAGATCTAATAGATATATAGTAGATAATAGAATAGTTCAATACTTCCACCTTTCCCTACCCTTTCCCAGTTGAACTAGGTGAGGATCTGTAGCTGGTATCCACAATGATAAGCAGTGATCTATCTAGGCCATGCCCACCCTGCAAAGGCAAAAAAGTCACAATACGTCACGATACGTCACATGACGCAATCACGTTTGATAGCCATGATCTATACTGTAAAAACTTCCTCAAGTGAAGCTCATCTACTCTTGATAACCCCATGGAAATTTTGCTGTTGCTTTCTTCCTTGTTTTTTCAACTCCCTCCTCTGATCTATAACCCTAGGGCTTCCTGGTTGTCTCTCATCCAAATACAAACCAGGTCTGACTCTGCTTAGTGTTTTTGAAATTAGGTAATCATGTGTTCTAACATTATTACCTACTGGGAGTTATGAGCAATTGCAAGTTTGCTCAATAAGAATGATTTCTTTTTGTTGTAGTAAACAACTTAACTATTTACTTTGCCAGTTATGTTGCTGAATGTGTTATGCCTATTCTGCCTCAAGCTTGGTTTCATGGAACTACCAAAGCACAACCATTACACAATGAAAATCAACACACTTTAATTATAATTTTACACGATGATACATTCTCTTTTGTTGTTGCAGAAGGAACAATATAAATGGAGCTCTTAATCTTTTTTCCCTTTGGATTTTGTTCTGCTGTTTGCTTGATGCATGTTGTCCTTTTTTTGATAACATATTGTATGGGAAAAGCAACTTAACTTTATGTATGACTCCACTGTAAATTTAGCATGCCGTAAATCAGCCATTGGTTAATTGGGACAGACCTACTTTAGGAGGACTGTGAACAGCATTAGGAAAAAACCCAGAAAAGTTAAAGGCAAAGAGCAGTACAATCTCTTGCTTCTCTGCATTGTGGTGATCAGCGTGAACAAAGCAAATCTTGCCATATGTAATTCCGTATGCCTCTTCTGAACGTTCTGAACATGTGTATGAATCTTAAATGTATAACTGAAAATTGCAGTAATGTCAGAAAGCTCTTGAGGTTACACTGTGATTAGAGATAATAGGAATCAATGTGCTTATGTGAGTCTTAAATGGAATCCTACTTGAATTTTTCAGCGTCATTCAGGCAATATAGGCTGTATCCAAATGACATGTGAAATGTGTTTGGGGAGAACACAAGGTTATAGCTTGTTCATGTTATCATGAATATTTAAATGAAACCCCATTTTTAGGGGAGAGATACATTTATTAAACCCCATTTTAGGGAGAGAGGTACATCATTAATTTTCTAGAAAAATTAGCAAGTGCTAATATTCCTAAGCCAAATTGAGCTATAATGCCTGGGATATGCTTCAATATTCTAATATATAATGTAAAATTAGTGTTTTCCTTCTTTTTCCAGTTGTTTTCATGTCCAAGCCGCAAGAATCTGTGACTCCAAATAATGGAGGGGAGAAAAGGAGAAAAGGAAAGGGAAAGAAAAGAGATCCCTGCTTGGGGAAATACAAGGATTATTGTATTCATGGAAAATGCAAATATATTAAGAAAATTAAATCTCCATCTTGTATGTAAGTTACTTATACTATTTATATCCTGTAATAGTTAATTGCATACAGAGAAAACCATGGCTGTATTGCACATTTATTTTCCAGCTAAATGAATTAGAAGTTCATACCAATAATAAGAGAGGAGAGTTGTATACTGAAACACTCATTTTTTAAAAAAAAAAGATTAAGAATAGCAGGATATTCCTTTACATACTGTAATTTATAGTATCATCTAGTACTTAAAGTTTTACTGAGAAAAAGCACAGGAAGTTTTTCTTTGTATTCTTGTTTGCAAAGTCATGTTCTCTTTTTTCCTTCCATAGAAGGAATATTAGGTCCCAAAATATCATGTGGGCCATGTAGATTCTGGATTTTTAAAATCTGTCAATATGTGTGTCCAGAAATTTTGCTTTCAGCCTTAACCATTTTGAAATTAGGAACCAGAAGTAATTTTTTTTATTCAGAATGGGAAAATTGGTACACATGAAACTGGTCAGAATATTGATATAGGCCCCTTTTGATTCTTACCTGGGTTTCATTAGCACTGTTTTGGTGCCTTGTTAGAGAATCTGAACATGACGCTCTTTTGACTACATATTACTGAAATGGTTTGGATTCATTTGAAAAATGTATTCCCTACCCCTCCATCCCTCACCCCAGGATGATAGATGACACAAGCAATAGAACAAAGTCAAACTGGTATCTTAAACTTAGAGAGAGCTTAAGAGAGATTCCATGGATGAAAATTTTAAAGGGGAAAACAACCAATAAGTTTGGGAAACTTTGAAAAATGAGATTATAAAATCCAATCTAGCATAATACTGCCACTGAGAAAGAAAAATAAGAGACACCCCCCCCCAACAAAACCAGCATGGTTGCATAAGGTATTATCTGATAAACTGAAAAACAAAAGACAAGTATAAAAAATGGAAAGAGTGACACATAACTAATACAGCAAGAAAATGATAAGATAACATCTATCTACTCTAGATGAGTTTAAATCACCAGAACCAGATGGATTACATCTCAGGGTTCTGAAGGAGCTGGCAGATGTGATTTTGGAACCACTGACCTATATCTTTCAAAGATCCTGGAGCACCAGGAAACTACGAAAGGACTGGAAAAGAGCTGATGTTGTTCCATCTTCAAAAAAACGGGGGGGGGGGGAAATGATCCAGGAAACTACAGACCAATCAGCCTGACATCAATACCTGGGAAAATTCTAGGGAAAAAAATGAAGCAGTGGATTTGTAAGCACCTAGGAATGAAGAAAACGATCACTAGAAACCAGCATGGTTTGTTGAAAACAGATCATGTCAGACAAACATTATTGCTTTCTTTGATAAAGTGACTAAATTGGTGAATCAGAGAAATACTGTGGAAAGTAGACCACAGCCTATTTTTTGTTAAGATAAGAACAATGTGGGATAGACAGTACCACCATCAGATGGATTCACATTGGCTGACCAACCACACTCCTCATGTAGGCCTCAATGGAACTACATCTACATGGAGGGAAGCATGTAGTGGGGTACTACAAGATTCTTTCTTAGGCCCAATACTCTAATGATTTAGATGAAGGGTTAGAAACGGAGCCCATCAAATCTGAAGACACCACCAAGCTGGGGAAAATACTCAACACAAGTATAGAATAGGGGGCAACTGGCTCAACAGTTGTAATTGTGAGAGAGATCTAGGAATTCTAGTGGGCAATCTCTTAAGTATGAGCCAAGAATGTGTTGCAGCTGATAAAAAACCCACTGCTGTCTTAGGCTGTCTCAACAGAGGAACAGTATCAAGATCACACAAAGTGTTAGTACTACTTTATACTGCAATGGTAAGACTACACTTGGAGTATTGTGTCCAGTTTTGGTCTCCAAGATAGAAAAAAAGATGTTGAGACTCAAGAAAGAGTGCAGAGAAGAACAGCAAAGATGATTAGGGGTTTGGAGGCTAAATCATATGATGAACAGTTGGAGGAACTGGGAATGTTTAATTAATGAAGAGAAAGACTAGGGGTGACATGAAAGCAGTCTTCCAATATTTGAAGGGCTGTCATAGAGTAGAGAGGGAACCTATTCTCCAAGGCACTTGATTGCAGGGTAAGAGCTTATCAAAGAGAGATCCAAACTTGAATTAAGGAGAAATTTCCTGTCAGTGAGCACAATTAATCAGTGAAACGACTTGCCTCCAGAAGTTATGGGTGCTCCATTATTGGAGGATTTTAAGAAGAGACTGGACAGCCATTTGTCCAAAATGGTAGAGGGTCTCATACTTGAGCAGGGAGTTGGACTAGAAGATCTCCAAGGTCCTTTCCAGCTCTATTATTCTGCCATTCTATAACAACAGTTGATTTAGGTTGCCAGATGACATGAAGATACTGTAAATGGTTTGGTGCAACAAACATGATGCCTGGAGCTATATAGTGCTTGACTATGTATGCCAGAGAAAGCTGTCTGATTCACATGCAACTCTAAGCCTCACATACGCACATAGGAAGGATTGAACTTGTGGTATGATACTGTGATGCTGCTTTCATCACTCTAACAAAAGTAGTGAGTTCCTGTGGGTGCTACTGCACAAGTCACATGAATAGTGGCCAGGCTAATCCTTTGCTCAGCCACATTTTACCATAAATATAGATAGACCACAATTGGAAAAGAACTTCAATCACTAAATAATGTGGTTATCAATGTGATTTTTGCAATGGATGTTAAGTGAATCACATGGTCATTAAGCAAATCCTGCTTCCCCTATTGACTTTGCTTGTTGGAAGCCAACTGGGAAAGTCGCAAATGGTATCAAATGACTCTAGGACTCTGCAAGCCTTATGAATACATACCAGTTGCCAAACTCCTCAATTTTGGTCATAAGTGTGAGGACTAGTCATGAATCACTTTTTTTCAGTGCCATCATAATTTTGAAGGGTTGCTAAGCAATGGCCGTAAATTGAGGATCACTGCTAGCTCCTCTTCAGCTAATCTAGGAGCTGTTAAAATGTAATGAGAACAATTGTGTCTCTTTTGCCACTGCACCTATATACCTAGAACCAAAAGGTGAAATAAAGCATTGTTTAACTCTCATCAGAGCTGTGTCTATGAAGATTCTCAGATATCCAGGTCATAGTTGTATCAAAAGTGGTTTTTACTTTGAAAAACACATCAAGGAATCCCTCAGAACTTGTGGATATCCTAACTGGCCTTCATCAAATCCAAAAAAAGAATCAGCATGAGCTCCTCTACTACACACAAGGAAGAGAGTAACAAAGGAAGCAACATTGTCATTCCATATGTTGCTGGAATATCTGAAAAGCTCAGGAAGATTTTCAATCAACACCTGTACATTTTAAGCCCAATAATACATTAAGGCAGAAACGTGTCCACCCGAAGGATAAAACACCTAGACACAAAGTGAGCAATGTGTTATATGCAATACAATGCAGTGAGATCTGTACACTGGTGAAACAAAGCAACCACTTCACAAGCGCATGACACAACATAAGAAATCTAACCCATCAGGACAAGAGTCAGCAGTCTATCTGCATTTGAAACATAGAGGTCACTCTTTTGAAGACAGCAAAGTCCATATTTTGCATAGAGAGGATGTTTGGTTTGAAGGAGGGGTAAAAGGGGCCATGTTAACATTGAGCAGCCCTCTCTCAACAGAGGAGGCGGGATAAGACACCCTCAATTTATCCCAGGTTTACAATGCAGTCCTATTGGCTGTTCCAAGAAGATTCCACACCTCTGACTCAGGTCATCCTGAGGTCACAGATAAAACCCCAAGTAACCACAATGTCTCTCAGAGAGTGTTAAGACCAGTTAACTGCAAATAAAATACAATCTTTCCATTCCTCTCGCCCTTCCTGTCAGTACGTAACATTCCCCTCAACTAATCTCAACTGTCAATAATTGTCCTTCCATCTCCAACATCATCCAATAAAGTCGACGAAGCTTCCAGGATAGGAAGCTAAACATCTTGTTTTTCCTCAAAAATAAGTCCAGTTACTTTTCAAAATAAAAACCACTTTTGATACTCTCATATCTCATATCCAAGTCCCGGAACAATAGAAAGCATGAGAAAGAATGTTAAAACTATCCTCACCTTGACTGTGTCAGGTATACGTTGAAGTAGAGAAAGCTTTGACAGCTTTCAGGATTCTATTACAATATCCTAACCATTATCCAAGACTCTTATTAGCTCCAGTTTCCTGACCTTGCCTACCTTGAAGGGGTGGTAAGAATATACACAATGAAATTAAAACAGAAGAAAAACTTCTGCAACAGTTCTCTATATAAATGTACACCTTTCATTAGGACAAACATTGTTATAAAATTCACCAAGCAGCATTATGAATCATTCTACTACTGCTATTATATTACAGTATGTAAATGCAAACTCACTTTCCACTTGCAAATGTGAGTTTGACATGTGTGTGTCTGCTTATGTATGCATGCACATAGAATTTAAAATGTTACAAGTATTTACAGATGTATTATTTGGACTTTGAAACTAAGCCTACTCTCAATATGGTTTAGCATGTCATGCAAATATATTCTTTTTAGGAAGCATATTTCTGTTTGAAAGAATATTTTAACTTTTCTTACTATGAAAAACAATCAAGTGAGAAATAATCAGTGAGAAAGTATGAATCAGTGAGTGAGGACTGGGAATCTATGAATACCTTGCTAAGCCGATTCTTTGATCATTGAAGAATACAGCAGGGGGATATGCAACAGGTACAGTTGAACTAATGGTGGCCAATTCCCTGAGAAACAGGCTTCTGAGAAAACCACGCGTGGCTAACCACAGAGGGAAAAAGGCATTGGCAGGAAGGTAAATTAGCTTTTTGGGATGCCATCTCCCAATTAACAAGATACTAGAGGCAAATGGCCCAAGGGCTAATCAATAAATACAAGTTAAGTTACATGCCTGCGTGGTATTTTTCATATTAAAATAATATTTGAAAAAGATTGGGAAGCAATGGGGTGTCTGGGGCACATTAATGTTCATGGACATCACATTGTTTACCTCTGCCTTATAAAGATTTCAATACTTCCTGTCCCCCTGGTGGGGCTGCAAGTTGGCATAAAATTTATAATTTTATAAATTCCTTGTACAATAACAGTTCTACAGAATTATAGATGCCACCCATAAAATAAAGAAAACAATAACAATTATAAATAACAATTATAACAAATTACTTCTGTTTATAAGAGTATCCTCTGTAGCTTGGCCTGGTTAAAACCTAAATAGATTTTCAGAAATCTTCTGAAAAAAAAAACATTTGTAGAATTAATTTGTGAGTGAGTGGGTGACTGTAAATATTTTTTCACTCTTGAATGAATTAATATGTATGCTTAGGATGTCAGTATATAAAACAATCTGTATAGGGTGTGCATTACAGTCAGAACTGAAAATCTCAAGAAAACAGTGGAGAAGAGACTTGATGGATTGTACATTGGGTACAAACCTTTTTTCCCCATTAAACTTACAGATGGAAGTAGCCAAGTGTATCAATAACAGATGTTATTACAGCCCTATGGAATAAGCTTCATGTATTGATTTTTAAAATTCTTAATTCCTAGATGCCAGGAAGACTACCATGGGGAGAGGTGCCATGCTCTTAGCCTTCCAGTGGAAAACCGTTTTGATGGTTACGATCGTACAACTATCCTGGCAGTTACAGCAGTGATTCTGTCATCCCTGTGTCTTATCATCATTGCGGTATTATTGATGCTGAGGCAAGTAGTTTAATGGATTGGGATGTGTGGAGAC
This sequence comes from Oxyrhabdium leporinum, assembly GCA_032468155.1. Taxonomy (NCBI): domain Eukaryota; kingdom Metazoa; phylum Chordata; class Lepidosauria; order Squamata; family Cyclocoridae; genus Oxyrhabdium; species Oxyrhabdium leporinum. The sequence goes on along the minus strand of JANHFL010001679.1, from coordinate 56,261 downwards.
ATAGAACTGCCTTCAGCTTATGATGATTTGGAAGTCTGGTCTCATGAAGGAAGAATGTATGCATTTATTTGTATAATCTCTGTTTTTCTAAGGCTCTCTGAGAGGTTTATATTTTATCTACAGCCTCTTATCCTAGACTATAGCACTTTGATGATAGAAATCCAGCATGTGCTTTGTGACCATTTTCTGAATATCTCTAAAGCAAATTAACTTTAGGATTTCTATGGAATCTGAAGGAGTGTGGTGGCTGAGCGGTTAAGACACTGAGCTTTGGACCAGAAGGTTGTCAGTTTGAGGCCAAGTACCACATAATGGAGTGAACTTCCATTACTTGCCCCAGCTCCTGCCAACTAGCAGTAAACAGTAAATGCAGATAGATAAATAGATACCACTTTGATGGGAAGGTAACAGCATTCTTGTGCTCCTTTGGCATATAATCATGCTGGCCACATGACCATGGAAGTGTCTTTGGACAATGCTGGCTCTTTGGCTGTAAATTGGAGATGAGCACTACCCCTTAGAGTTGGGCATAACTGGCAGAGGAACCTTTTACCTTTATCTTATGGAATCTGAGCTTCAGAACAGATTGACAGATCCAGTAAGTTACATTAAATATGCACAAAGGTTTGCAGCTCTTGCCTGCTTCAGCTTCCCATCAGCCTTAGGGATCTTTTCTGAATGGAAACTTAAACTGATATATTTGCCTAAGCCTTTCTACAGAGTATACCAGGTTTAACTGATTTTTGTTTTATTCTATTTCGCCTTAATTTGATTTCAATACAACCTCTGAGAAAGGCAGATTATATCTTTATGACAAATAGTTGATAAAACATGCAAAGAATTTGAATCCTGTTTTTGTTCTTCTGCTTTGACATATGACTTTAGAAATTATATTAAATTACTTTTTTCATTATTGAATGACAATCAGGACACCTCACATGAACCAGCTGGTAAAGGACTAAAGTCCAGTTTTAGTGCAAAGAATTCAATATTTTGTGATCATTTTATCCCAAAAATGCAGGATGGGATTTCCCATATTACATCTTCAAGTTTAGTAATGGAACAACCATAGGTCCTCTTTGAATATCTGTGTAAGTTTAGAATTGGTTTTAGTCTTGGCTCCTCTTTTTCCGATTTTCTAGATGTCACAAACAAGGAGTATATGATGTAGAGAATGAAGAGAAGGTTAAATTGGGTATCACTGTCAATCAATGAACTGTCCAAGAACTGCAAGGTAACTCTTTCAGCATCTGGGTAAACGTGGCCTTCTGTTTGTTGATATGAGGAGAGACTATTTCAGGGGCGTCAAACTCGATTTCATTGAGGACTGCATCAGGGTTGTGTTTTACCTTGGGGGGCTGGGATTGGCGTGGCCAGGGTGGGCATGGCCAGCTTGACATCACTCATGTCGGGGGTGCCTGTGGTAGCCTGAGCCCTCTGTCAGAGAAAATGGGCTCCCGAATTCCGTTTTTGGCTGCAATAGTCTGCTGCAGCCCTCTGCCAGCGAAAATTGGGCATGGGAGGGTATGTGCAGCCCCACCCAGCTCCGTTTGTGCTGGCAGAGGCATTGCAGGCCGGTTCTTTGCAGTTTCCAGGCTGGCCCCATGGGCCACATCTAAGCATCCTGTGGGCTGCATCCTCCCCTGGGCCTTGAGTTTGACACCCCTGGACTATTTCATGGGTTGGTTCTTTTTTGTCATGTGGCAGATCAACATAAAAAAAATGCTTATCATACTGGGTTAATCATAAGACTTTCTTTAGAAACAATTCTGAGAATCCAGAGTAAATGTTACTGATTGTTTGTGCTGTTGCATTTTGTCTCATTGGAATCTATCTAGTTGTGATGAAGTAGTTGTGAGGCATGGGAAAGGAAACAGAACTGTTACAAAAGAGACACCTCAGCCCAAGGGAGGGAAAAGTGTAAGAGTAAATCAGCCTTAATTATGCCATGTCCAAGATTATCTGGAGAGCTGCTTTAGCAGCTTTCTAGTTTCTGTGCTTTACTCTACCAACAATATAGGTCTTTCCAGAAATCTAAGTAGTCTTGATTTCTGAGTTTGTCTGCTTCACAGGGCTTGGCACCAGTCAACTACTTTGCTGTTGCAATCCAGGCACTTGTCCCAAAGGTGCTTTTTCCCAAGAGGCAACTGGACTCTCTGATTTTTCTTTGAAGACATTTTGCTTCTTATCCAAGAAGCTTCTTCAGTTCTGACTAGATGGTGGGGAATGGAAGGATTTATACTCCTTGCAGACAGCAGGACATTTGCATTCTTTTAGCGGATTGTTAAGGTCACCTGTCCAGCTGTCTGCAAGGAGTATAAATTCTTCCTTTCTCTACCATCCAATCAGAGCTGAAGAAGCTTCTTAGATAAATCTTCGAAAAAAAGCAACAACCAGAAAGTCCAGTTGCCTCTTGGAAAAAAGCACCTTTGGGACAACCATGACTTGGATGACTGAGAATCTCCATAAATCCAGGCACTTATTACTTTTTTTTCCTGAAAATTTCTGCAGCTGAGGCAATTTTTTTTTCATATTCATCATTTACCCCTCTTTGCCATTCTATGGCAGCTGCTATTTTGCATTTTCATTGCATTCCTTCAGCTACTGTAGACCACATTTTAGAGTATCAAAAGTAAGTATTCTGGTTTTCTTGGAGGCCATTTCCTTTAAGATGATCTTGGATTTTGAAGATAAACATAATCCTCTGATGGGATTTCCCTAATCAGATTAAATCCTTTAAGAGAGTATAACTGGATCTGTTGTAGGAGGTTAACAGGTTGAATGTCGTTAATTCTGCTGAACTCCATGAGAATGCATAAATATAAGCCTCCAGCCAATTAATCTGCATTAACCCTGAAATAGCTCTAGTTCATCTTAATTCTGTTTGGAGATAGATGTACACATTATAGTGTAGAGACATTAAATTTAGTATTATAAATCAAATGTTGTGTAAATGATTTGTTTTAACCTGAGGCATCCTTTTATTACAAATTCAGGTTTAAGCAGTGAAACAAGTTCTACATTCACAATTGAATGGATAATACTCTTTCTAGGACACGCTTAAAGAGGAACTTGTACAAATGAGAACAACTTTGTTTTCAAGGAGATAATGCTTTGTTAAAGAAGCAAATCATCTCTAAATTGAAAGAATTATCTGAGAGAGAGAACAACATTTATTCGCAGAGGATTTGTTCACAATGTGGAGCTGCAACCCAAGAAGATTTGAAATGTGTATTCTTACCAGTGGAAAATGACTTTGGCATGAACCAAGCAAACAATGAACCAGGCAACTGGATTCTTTACAAAACTGTTGCTGAATACTGCTCTGAAAAACTGTGAAAAACTCTCCTGAAGAGATCTAGTTCTTGAACTTTATTTAATCTGAAAAAATATTTAACAAGATGCTTCATTTTAAGTTATATATTTATTTTAGATACAATGTACATGTTATTTATTTAAGACTTAATCCTGTAGTCCTGAAATCAACAGGAAAGACAGGAGTATTGTGCAGTGTACCACTCTAATAAATAACCTTTCTTATGCTTGCTGGCACTTGAATCCTGATTTAGAGATTAAAAGTGAAAAGCAACTATTTTTACTGATACAATCTTATAATAACTAACAATTGGTAAAATATATGCAATTGGGACTAAAAAATTTTATGGCAAATCTTTGATTCTTCAGTAAATTTGGCATTCTGAAAACCTCAGAATATCTCTGGAGCAGTTTTTAAAATGTTATCTAATCCTGTCTCTATTGTAGTTGTATTACTGATGGTTTGACAATGCTGAATTCTGCAGTTTTTCTAAAGACATTTTAGGTCAGTGTGCAAAGCATTTGAACCTCAAAGCAGATGTTTTGTTTTCTTCGATTTGTTCTTATGTTTTATATGCGGTTGTGTGTTCTTGTTAGCTACCAAGAGTCCTGTGATTGTGACAGCATATGGATGGATGGAGGGATGGAAGCTAGACATTCTGGAGGTATTTAAAACATCTCTGTGTTGAGCTTCGAGCAAGTGCTTCAAGTTCCAAATGAGAGGGATGGAAACTGAACATTTCCAGAATGAACCCAAAATTATAAATATGTTAAGCAAATGGTAACAAATATACATTGCCCATGGTGGATTTACTACTAAGGAGATAAAGCTGAGTTTTTCCCATTCATTTCTGACCCCAAGTAAGAATCAAATGAGTAAGAATAACACAGAAGCTAGGGGAAAAGTTTTACTTTAAGCTTCTTTCAGACATAACTTATTTTGTATATTGCTGAAAGTTATACTTTGGGGTGTTTTTTTGCATGGATGTGTACAATTTAGATACAACATTAATAAATTAGCAAGAGATTTGCCTTTTATCTCATGTAATTTAAGTAATGGGTATCTTACATGCTAAACTATAAGTTAGATTAGCATGAAACCACCTGCCGTGATATATAAACCATTCTTTATGAGTTAGCATGTAGTATAGTTTTGCTTCTTTTATGATTTATGGTTAAGCTTTATGCTAAAGCATTGAACTGAATGTATACATAGCACAGTGAAACATTTTTGTACAATACATATTGTGTAATGGCACATTAAAAAGGAAATCTTAAATTTATGCATATTCTTTTCCAGATAACTTATAGTAGCAGCTGACAGACAGCAGGTAAGGTGGCAGAAGGGTGAAAAGGAAAAAGGAATATTCCAAGAGGTGGCTTTTGTTTTCCATTCCTATGTAGTACTGTGTACCTACTTTAGTTTTTGTTTATTCCTGAAGTCCATCAAATCTTCTCAACCAATGGGAGTAAATCATCTAAATTCATTTGAATTACATAATAATGAAGAGATTCTCCTATATTTTGTATAGTTAATATTTGCATAGGGTGATCTCTTTAGGATATCACAAATCTCTGCATAGTTATCATCCTACTCATCCCATTCAGCAAATTAGCAACCTTTGTAGTGTTGCCAGACTAAAGTTTATTACTAACATGGCTTGATATTCTTTCTCCATCTATATCAGTTCCAGAGTGCAGAAGCCCAGCTGTGCCCCCTTTTTGTCTTGTAGGGTGTTCAAATCCTTTCAGTTGGCAGGATCATTATCCTGTTGAATATTATTCATCCAGGATGCATTTGTTCTCTTTCTTCTGTTCTTCAAAGAGGGTTGCTCTTGTTGACAAAGGACTACAAGCTAGGAAGTTGTTAGGGTGACTTAGCATCACACACAGGCTAAATGCAAATAGCAATAGCACTTAGACTTGCATATTGCGGTTTACAGAGTCAGCATATTGCCCCCAACAATTTGAGTCCTCATTTTACCGACCTCAGAAGAATGGAAGACTGAGTCAACCTTCAGAGAATCAAACTGCCAAACTGCTGGCAGCCTGCAATGAGCAGAATTAGTGCAGTACTGCATTCTAACCACTGCGCCACCAGTGCAATCATTTGGGATCAGTAATATTCCATTCCCAGAGCAGGGAGGGCTGCCGTTCTCATTCATAAACCTCCATTATAATGGGTTTAAATTGCTATTTCTACTTGTTGTCTTCTTTACTTTCTGTATTATAAAACTGTATCCAGACTAGAAAAGTTGCATACTGTTTTCTTCTCTATATTCTTTTTGTTTTGTTCTTCCAAGTGTCTTTTTCAAATATTTTGTCCTAGTTGTATTGTGGGAAGCATTGAAGCTGCACATCTGTCTCTGCTTTTCCCATTTCCAAAGGGCTTTTGACTGAACGTTCATTTGACGCATCTTTTTTCTTTTTGTGATTCATTGTTTCCCCCCGCATTATTCTTAATGCAAGCACTTCAAAACATCTAACTACTTTGGAATTATACATTCACTAGTTTTAAACTGAATGGTGAATCCTTTCATTATTAAACTTATTATTCTACAAGCTTTCTCAAGTCTGAAACCTAGGACAACTTTCACAATTACAGGATAATAATGGCATTTCCCTAGGTACTATTTTTCAAAATTTCTAGCATTTTCTGCTTTACTGCTATCAATGAAGTAAATCTTTCCTTCAGTATATAATTTTGTAGAATCAAGATCAGTTAATCAAATGTTGCTGTGTACTAAAAACACTACAGTACTCCACACCTATGTCACTATACCTTTACAGTAATTACTTCTCTAGTTCTGTGTAAATCCCTTTATGTCACTTTGCTTTCATTATTGAATTTGCTTCTTCCAATATCTGGCTTTCTTAGAATTAAAACAATTTTTCCTTTGTTTTTTATTCTGATTGTAATTTCCTATCAGCTTCCTTTCCCTGTAGGAATCCATTTCCCTTTCCTTAAGAAACACTATTGTTACAGTAGGTCTGCTTGGGGAATTTGTTTCTGACGCATTCATAAAGGTACAGCATATTTCAGGATAGCCACTGAGAAGTCAACCTTATACATTACTGCTTTTTTTCTTTCATCAATAATATGCAGCACCTTTAGCATTTATTTGTTCCTATTCTAAAGCTTCTATATTTTTTCAGGAAAATAACCCTTGCTAATGAACTTGTTCTTTCATACAGCTTCCGTCTATGAAGTTTCCAAATAACCTTTGCTCTGTTCTCATTTGTTTGCATTTACATCTTTAGCTAATAGATTTAACAGTAATTTTGGTCTTTCTGGTTTTTTAATCCCATTTTTCAGACTTTTCTAGTAAGCTTTCTTTAGTATCCCTTAAATTATCATTGGATATAAACATATAAGATTTCCTTCACTTTTTGCTAAGATTATGTTCTCTCCAAACCTCACATAAAGCGAGACACTGATGTTTTAGACAAGGATTTGGACAAGTTGGTGGTGGTTTTGGTTCCACAGTAACAATAGTAGTTACTGCAGTTATGGAAATAAGTGGAAAACAGAACACACAATAAAAGGGACACACAACACAACAGTAAATGTGTGAATGGGAGAGAAAGATGAAAAATGAAGTAGCTTTGGACAGGAATAAGTCCTGGAATATTTCCACATTTTGGGGACTATTTGACTATGCTGGCATAAATTACATAACAGTGATATTTAGTTTTGCATAAAACAAATTTTTGGATGAAAATGATAAAGCACATAATACCAAAACTGTATAAAGCAAGGAAAAACTGTATACCTCACATTTCTACAGTTGTTAATCTGATTTCTTTATCTTTGCAGTTATAAAATCTGTTCTAGTGGTCATATTTGCTCCGTTCTAACATAAAATAACTCTTTGCTGAATGTTCATATTTTTCATATGTGTTTTATCCAGTCAATTTTTAATCATCAAAATAAATTCTCAGATAATCTGGGCTTGTTATATCTGCTGAAGTGTTTTCATTCCAGAATAATAGAATGGGAAGGGATTTTGGAGGTTGTCTAGTCCAATCCCCTGCTCAAGTACGAGACCCTATACCATTTCTGAAGAATGGTTGTCTTGAATGAAAGGGATTTCATTTATGAAATTTATGCTTTATGAAAGGGATGGGCAACCCACCGTTAAGATGATTGCATTTGATCCACCATTACTCAGAGGCTGAGTTGCTGAATTTCAGTGGCATTTTTGTTCATTTTTTTCTTCAAAATGAAAAAAAGGCTAGGAATGGGAAGATTATGAAGGGCAAATCATTCCCATTCTTGTTCTTAAACCTAAAGATACCTTCCAAAATCAGCCTGAAATAAACTTTCATTTCTATTACTAAGCTGTAATAACTGATTTCCAGCAACAATAATTGAAAAAACAGGCAGTAAAATGGTGAATGATATAAAGAATTACATAGAGAAGTACCAACATTCCATATCTATATCGCACCAGAATGAATTTTCACTGCCAACTGTGTCTATTGCTTATTTTAAACAATGTCATCCAAGCTGGTTAAAGCTTATTCGTGTCGTAAAATGATGTATGAACTCTATGACATCTAAACTAAATTGATAAGTTAGGACAAGCAAATGATTCTTCAGATAACAAGAACCAGGACAATTTAGCATGATAAGCCAAGATCAGCATCTCACATTTGAGCCCAGAAACCAGTGAATCATAAAGACACAAAGTGGATGATTCCAAACTAAACTAGTTGAAGCTTGTGAATTATGTTTGCCAATCTCACTGAATGGTCCAGGAATCTCTGAAATGTGCTGACATCCTATACCAAGGGTGTCAATTTCAATGCCCGCGAGCCAGATCCGACTCACAATGTGGATAGATCTGGCCCTCGGGGCCTCCGTGGAGACAGTGAAGGACTGGCCCGTGGCACCTCGACCCTGACCCAGGCCAGCCGGGCACTGATCTACAACTTGGTAGCAGCCATCCAGACTGGAATGAGATCATCCTTAGATCGGCAGGGCCGCCCTGGAGCCAGTGAATCTCTGCCCCACCCCCTGGGAGTGTGCACAGGAGGCGATGAATGCATGGGGCCTGGTGTCTCTGGAAACCATCTTGCCCCACAGGCTGACTGCTTTCTGAGCGCTTCCCTTTCACCCAGTATGCCAGTCCCAGCATGCTTGCTGCCTCCTTTGCACATGGCTAGGGGATGGGGGCAGAAGTAGTGGGGGTGGCCCCTCTCTGGCTCTAGGTTGGTCCTGTGGATCTAACGCTGACCACCTCTGTGGCCTGCTTGCTGGCCTGGCCTTGCAGCAATGGGCCACCCCTGCCCCCACATGGGAAAGCCATGGCTGCCAATGGCAGGGCCACCGGAGGTGCTGCCAATCTCTCCCCCTCCACTTGTCCTTCCTGAATGCAGAGGAAGGAAGGAAGGAGATGGGAATGAGAAGGGAGGAGGCAGGGAAGGAGGCAGGGAGGAGGCAGGGAAGTAGAGAGATGGAAACGGGGAGGAAGGGAAGGAGGGAGATTGGAATGAGAGGGAGGGAGGGTCTGAGGGAAGTTCTGCCTTAGCACTTCACCACCAGCAGCCCTGCTGCCCTTTCACCATCCCCTTGCCCCCTCCTCCTGGCCACTCCTGGTGCTTTCCCATCCTAATGCTGAGGATGCTTTGGTTACAAAGCTGGGTCTCCTCGCATGGAGAGGGAATGGGCTTCCCTCTGACCCATGCACTTTGCCCTCCTACACCCACCATGAGCAACATGGCCAAGGAGAGAGAGCACAGCAGCCGCAGCCTCAAGGAGGAGGTAAGCACAGTTGGGCACCTCCTAGGGGAAGCTGGGCTGGGCTGTAGGTCCCAGTGTCCTGGGAGCTCAAGAGCTGGGCTGGGTGCTTGCCCTCCATTGCCCAGGGCTCGAGGAAGCCTGTGCCACTGTCCAGGGGTAATATCATTTAGTGTTTAAAACACTCAGAGCAATATTTTAAATTGATGAAATGAGCTGTTGTAAGTTGAGAACTACCT
>JANHFL010001678.1:140228-152706 GCA_032468155.1 Oxyrhabdium leporinum | reverse complement strand
ATGTATGTATGTATGTATGTATGTATGTATGTATGTATGTATGTATGTATGTATGTATGTATGTATATATATATATACTGCATGATCCAAAACAAAGGGACTCAAAAGTATTGTAGAGAGTGGGCCACAGTCTAGAAATTAAAGGGCAAAGGGTAGAAATTAAAAACAGAAACTACTTTTGCCATCATGTCTTCAGGTGCATAAGTCGAGCTGTTATTTATTAAAGCAGGAGTCTCTGCTCTCCTCTGCACATATCCTCAATGTGAAATTGTACCAGAGAGGAAACTTTATCTAGGGGGATCTAGCCATTTTGAGCACATTACCTCTCCCCTTCTTCTCCCTCCTTCCTGAGAAGGCAAGACCTGCAGAAGGAGGTAGAAAAGGAAGAGAGGGAATCCGGGAAGGTCACCTTACAGCGCCCTGGGAGGGTAACCAACCCCATAGAAAGGTCCAGGTTGATCTCTCCAGGGTCATTACTGCAAAAGCCTGTGAAAGGTTAGGAAGGAAAAGCTTTTCGGAAGTCTTTGCCCACTAATTGATTGAGAGGAACGGAAGGAGGTATGTATCCAAAAAAGAAAAAGAAAGGAGAGAAAACAGGGAGCAAATGAGCCCCCTGCCATTTCCCCCCCTTTGCTCTCTGAAACGTAGGATATTAATAAGCTTGTAACTTTATCTTTAACGGAGCAGAAGGGAAATCAAATCCAACAGGCCCAGGGTTTTTCTTTCATTCTAATGACAAAGCTGAAAGACGTTTTTCCTTTTGGTATAAAAATGAAATGTGAATTTTGCAACAACTATGAAAGATGAAATGAACCCCAGAGATACAGTCTTTCAGATACAGCCTCTAGAGCATCAGCTGGTCAGCTGTGGCTTCCACAATAACCTAAGGAAACACGATAGTTTCATGAAAATTCATCTTTCTACTGAGCTTAGAGTGATCAAAGAGTCTTTTAAATATTTTTATTTACATTTTTTCCCCACAATAACTGAGATATCCTGAGTTACATATATATAAATCTTGAAGTAGGCTGATAATTTTGCTGACTGAATGTTGGCTTGTTCCTTACCTGAATATTTATCTTAGGCAAAACTGCTCACAGTCTGGGGTCTGGCATTATATGTAGAAAACAGTTTTCTTTCCAAGTTGTTTTGGCGATCAATGTTTCTGAGGTTATCTATGTAACATTTTTTTTCCTTTTAAATAGGATATTTAACAAATGTGAATAAATATAGCATTTTACTTTGCATTGCTAGCAGTGTGATAAAAACAAATATTAGTAAAAAATATCTAGGTAGTCAAACTCTTTATGAAGAATCATAGATGTACTTGTTTTTATATAGAATAAAGTCATTCTAATACATATGGTTGTCAGGTTTTGGACCACAAAGATTGATTAAAGATTCCTGGCTCCGGACAAAAGGAGGAAGATTCATTTGGAAATCTGTTCCTGTCATCTCTGTTCAAGATGTAGAAACTGAAAAGAATTGTGTTCTGTATCAGAACTGTAGCAACAACAAGCAGGATGCATCTTTCTTGACTAACACAGAAATACCCTCCATTGATTAGAGTATAATCCATTTGGATTAAAGTATAATCCATTTATTATATATTTGCTTAGAGGGCATGCAAAGCAGTTTATTTATTAAATTTATATTGCCTCCTATTCGCCCATGGCGACTCAAGGTGACTTACAGAATATAAAAACCACATTTAAAAGCATAAAACTAATTAAAAAATCAAATAAATTAATATAATAAAGTCACCCCCCACCCCCTGCCCCGGTGACAGCAGATCACACGAGCCACTTAATGAACTCCATCCCGCCCTGGGTTCCCCAGGCCAGCTGGCAGAACCAGGTCTTCAGCACCTTCCAGAATAGTATTAGAGTGGGGGCCATTCTAATCTCTGGGGGAATGATGTTCCAGGGAGAGGGAGCCACCACAGGGAAGGCCCTTCTTCTGGGTCCCACCAGGTGTATCTCCCTCAAGGATGGGATCCACAGCATTCCCTAAAAAAACAAAGTTAATAAAACTTATGTCAACTTTGATTAGAAGCCACTGAAATCATGATTAACTCACTGAAATTGAGAAACTTTGGTTAAAAGGAAGGTCTGGACCCCTTTCCTAAAAATGACAGGAGAAGCAGTTGTTTGTAGCTGGGGAACAAAACAAAACATAATTAGAAGAAAATACTAAGGATGCAGTCTGATCAGTCAAATGTCATCTCAAATACCACCGTCACTGCTATGGTATTATTGCATTTTCAGACATCAAGAGAAGAGCTTATATATAGGGCACTCGCTCTTTCATTAAGTCTGTTTTAAATAATTTAAATCCCACTAGCTATATATTCCATTTGTGGATTTCATCAAGTTTTGGTAATGACAACAATATCCTATCTGCCCTCATGTACTTGGATTTCAAGTTCACCATGTTTGTTCCACATACTTTGTGTGTTGGTGTTATAGGCATTTGAGTCTTTTTTGACTGCACCCTGTGTTTGTTTTCTACATAACATGTTATGTGTCTGTTATGCACCCTGAAAACCACATGTGATTTCATTCACTGAAAAACAAGTTGGCAAAGTTTCTCTGTGTCTCTTTATTCACAAGTTGGGTATGCATCTGTGAGGCAGCCCCAAGTTCTGATTATCAACTGTTGGCTTTCCCACTGTGATGAAGAGCTCGGGAAAGTGCTGGCATTTAGTTCTGATCTTGCATTCTAGAGGGCCTTGCAGGGAGTTGGCAATAAATGAAGGAGAAAGTGGAGAGCTGGTGGGAAGACCTAAGTAAACCTTAGTAAAGAGTGTCATGAGGAGGTTAGAAAAATAAACATGTCAGATTTCTGTGAACAGAAATTTCAGAGTTGATGTTATAGTTCTCATTCTTGAGATGTCCGTTCTGAAAACTCTGCTGAAACTTTCAGATCATTTGCTATTAGAAGAAGGCTGAGTGTTGGCCCTAGTAATTAATGATAATAATAATGATAAGGTAATAGCAATTAAAATTACAGAAGCAGGCAGCAATGGCAAAAAAAGAAAATAAAATGTATAGTACTCAGAATATCAAAAGGCTTGCAAAAAGGAAAAAAAAGCATTCAGGAATGAATTCTTAAGTTTGACTTCCAGGCAAACCTTGTGAAATGGGATAATGATAGGACTTCTCATTTCAGTTTTATGTGAAAGTTTTATTTCAACTTGTAATGGAGATGGAAAAATCTTAAATTTCTATGGCTACTGGCACTTTGCCTAATATGTACTGATATTTTTCCGCTAATGAAAATGGATTCCAACTCTTCTGTTCTCCTTCTCAGCCTCCCAATATTTAATATAAAAATAGGAAAGAGTTATGCTTGCTATAAATAGTGCAGGAGATTATTTTTGTCAGATAGATTCTATTCACCTAGCTGTATAATTGCTTTATTAGTTTCCTTCTAGGATTCTAAAACTATACCTCTATGTATTGCTAGAGTAACTAAGGATGCCCTAATTCTTTGTCATTGCTGAACTTATTCTAAATTGCAGGTGCAGTATTTAGACACTAGAGCCTTTCAGAAGTCATGTCCATGACCTCTAAAGTATCTTCAAAAGCTGATTGCATATTGTAATATTTAATGTCGTTGAAGGAAAAAAAATGTTAGTTAATGTGGAGAGGGAATCATATTAAATGGATTTAATCAATGTAATGATAATTACTAAAACATTGCTTTAACCCAAGTTTGGCTCTGGCCCTAACAACTTGGTATAGTATAGTTCTTAGCTTACTATGCACAAACCAAATGTTGAATATTCCTGTTATAATGGCAGAAATACATATTGTTCCTTTTCACTGATGAACATCCACTTAGACCAGGGGTGTCAAATTGGTGGCCCGTGGGCTGGGTGTGTCATGTGCAGGCCATGCCCACCCCAGCTCTGCAAAGGGGAAAAAACATCGTGAAACGTCATGTGATGGCAATGTGGCACCATGAGTTTGACACCCGTGACTTAGACTCTTTAGACTGTTTTCAAGAAGTGATCTTCATCCCAGCGTCTTTAGATTAATGCCTCTGATTTATTTATTTTTAAAGACATTAGAAAACAAAGCTGGTCATATTTCAGAACTCTGAGTGTATTATGATGTGAATTCATAATGGTGTATACCATTGTGTGTAGGGATCAAACCAACAAAAGGCAAATATAATCCAAAAGTCCTTGGATGCTATATCATAAGAAGTAAATTTTTATTTATAATGTCCGTAGGAATAGATTTTTTGGGAGATATAAGAGTGTAAATCAAAGTAGATTAAATGTTCTTCTACAGCTGCTTGGGGTTTTCTCCAACCCATAATGGGCAATTTAAAATTATCTTTAACTTTTCAGTTGTAAAAACATTTCCCTCTTAAGGAGGTGATTAGTTATGTCTGTTTGTTATCTCATGTGCTTCACCAACCATCAGTGTTGCAAGTCAAGTGTTTCCTTAGATGAGATTGTTGCAGTCAAGATGATCCCTGGCCTAGAGACCTAATCAGCCTGAACTGCAGCTGATGAGCAGTGATAGTGGAGGGCAAGGTTTGCATAGTGAAGTGGGATAGACCCATCTCTACCGTTTCATGGTACAACTCTCCCTGTGCCTGTTAGTGGTTGTTGTGATTGCTTTTGAACAACCGGTTTAGTGCTGTTCTAGGATAATGATCAGTTCTGGTTTTGGATAAGCATTTTGATTGAGAGCACTTCAGAGGGAGCTCAACTTAGCATCTTCATAAACCACTTGCAAAGAAGCTGAATGAGTTTTGACTAATGTCTAAGCCTGTGGATCTAGCCATTTGTCAAAACCTGCCTTTCTGCCCTGATCTAGCCCACTGGTTAAATATTGTTTTCCTTCTAACTTGAGACCCTTGGTAGAAGGTGGGAGAAAGAAAGGTGGGGGAATCCAGCAATCCCTGCCCTTAAGATGTCCTATATGCTATATATAAGAAGAGTCCCATTTGCCAACGTAATGCCTATGCATTGGCCTGAGACTGTACAAGAGACTGGGACTGCAATTCTATATTTGTTTTCCTGGAAATAATCTCTACTGATCGCAGATGATCTGCTTTTAGGCAAATCTATATCAGATTGGACTGTGAACTTAGAACTTTCACACTCTTAATATACTAATATACTTAATATACCATGGCAGGGGTCTTCAAGTTTGGCATCTTTAAGACTAGTGGACTTCAACTCCCAGAATTCCTCAGCCATCGTGACTGGTTGAGGAATTCTGGGAGTTCAAGTCCACAAGTCTTAAAAGTTGCTCAGTTTAGAGACCCCTGTATTAGGGCATGAAGTGCATCTATGTTTCTACTGTTTGAAATGAAAGCCTTTGGGGTATGTGGTAAATGGGAGATGGGGGCTGATGCTGAAGTTGGATGAAGTCACAGCAACTGAAGTTGAGCAGGGGAGGAAAGAACATTTGAGACTTAAGATTCACTGCAGAATTCAAGGAACTCCTCTTACGCAGATTTCATATTCAATTGCCATAAACATGCAAAGAAATACATTGAAAGGACATTTGTTTGTGGTTACTTTTTTTAAAAAAAGGGTAACCAAAGACATAGGTGTTTCTGAGCAGAGATCACATGTGGTCTGCAACATTTCAGACAGATAAATGAATAGATGACACATTTCCGTCTCCTTTTCCTAAATGCTATCCCTGAGTGGTTGATTGTGGTTGGTGTGAGTTGTTTGTTCCACAATAAATGAATTCATAATTCTAGACAAGGCTGCAGCCAAGTGATAGAAAAAGTATTACTGAAATCTATACCAGTGTGCCTCTTCTACATGGGTGCTTAAGTGCAGCCACCTACTAGATTTTACAAACAGCAGCTCTCCACAGGCAGAATTTATTTTAAACATATGTTTCTTATTTAAAAATGTCCAGATCAAAAACTTCAATCGTCTGACACCTAAGGTTTGCTGTATATATGAGTGTGCAGTTTGTTTCTGGTAAAGGCTGGATCTCATCCATGGAATAATGGATAAAAAGCATTGCTTTCTGTTAAAAACAAACACACAAACAAACACATAAGTTTTTTAAAGAGGGGGGAGCAGCAGCAGCAGAAAGCAGCTGGCGCTTATTTGATTTCACAGCAGGAAACAGATGGAGAGCTAAAAATCTGAGTGGGTTCTAAATTCAACATAGAAGTCTTTGGAGAAAGTATCCTCTTATTTTGGAGATTACTTCCCCACGAATTATTGCTGATAAATTAATATGACTTTTGTGTTGCAGGGCTAGAGTGTCTGATCTTTCTCTCTATCTCTCTCATATCAGTCGTCCCCCCTCTCTCTCTCTCTTTCCTCCTCTTCCTCCCCTCCCCTCCCCTCTTTTTCTTTCTCCTCAACTAAACACAGGCACAAAATAAAAATCTGAGGGTTTAAAACTGTCTGGAAACATATTTTGAGAGCTATAAGATTACACATTCATTCCAGACATATTGAGATTCCACCTGAAAAAGATTTACTCACATCTGTACCAGTTCAGAGACCCCCTTCCATATGGCCACCTTTTTGGCAGCCTCCCCCCCAAGCCCTCCGCTGCCAAAATTCAGTGGCAATGCTCATTTTTAAAATTAAAACAAACAAAATGAATGCTTGACCTAACCACAGAGAAAAGGGGAACAAAAAATAAAATAAAATGAGCTCTGCTCCTCCTGCTGTATTGCCACCATGCCCTTAAGGATGGTGAGATGTCTCATAATAATTTTAAAATATAATTCTTGGCTTCCAAAAATTACTCATCTCTGTGATAGCCTTTCTCCAGTTCTGCAAAACATAGGAAATAACTATGAAATTACTTTTATTTGAGAAATATGTCTGGTCATTTTTTTCTCCTTGCACATGGCTAGTAAAAATATTTGAATTAGCCACTGTGTCAAATGGTATAATATCCTTATTTGGGGGGATTTGGAGAATAGATGCAAAATGTAAGGTACAGTTCTTAAAATGTTTGAATGTTGATTTGTAATATAATGTTCTGATTTAAGTCCTGATTTCAAACAAAGACAATGCATGTTCATACTGAAATAACACACTTGATTTGCTCCATCAGAAAAGTTACTACATTTGTAAATATTGGAAATTAGCTGAGACTTCAATCGTTAATCTTTTGCCCTTTTAGTTTTTGTTTTTATATTGTTGGTTTGAACTCCGAGCTTGGTGATTTGGTTGCAAACATTTCATCCCCATTCGAGGAGACATCTTCAGTGCGCTTTGAATTGTGCTTGTCTGGGGAAGTACTGGACTTTAAATATTATTTAATAATAATAAAGTATTTAAAGGTCAGTACTCCCGCAGACAAGCACAATCCAAAGCGCACTGAAGATGACTCCTCGAATGGGGACGAAATGTTTGCAACCAAATCGCCAAACCCGGGGCTCAAACCAACAACATAACTACCAACCCGAGTTACTAATATTAAAAAACATATTCAGTTTTTGTTTTCTTGTCCTATATGCATCTAAATATGGCTGTCTCAAAGGTGCTTTTTCAAAATTTCCCTTGAGGAAGAAGACATTTTGCTTGTCATCCAAGAAGTTTCATCAGTTCTGGCTGGAT
Organism: Oxyrhabdium leporinum; assembly: GCA_032468155.1. Lineage (NCBI taxonomy): Eukaryota > Metazoa > Chordata > Lepidosauria > Squamata > Cyclocoridae > Oxyrhabdium > Oxyrhabdium leporinum. The sequence continues at coordinate 145,133 of JANHFL010001678.1, read as the reverse complement.
GGTGTGTGGAGGGGAATGGAAGGATTAGTTTGATTGACCTAGAATCTCCATAGACATAAGTATGGCTTCAAAAATTGGGAGGATTAGCAGATGTCAGCAGTGAAAGTGGCTTTTGTATCTCTCTATTGCCACCTAGTGATCATTTGTATTTCTGCACCTCATAAATAGAGAGCCACTTCTTTGAATAATAGGGTCAATTTCCATCTGCCTCTTTATAATAGAAGTTGAGAATGACTTATAATAAGAAAGAAAATATGAAGATAGTTGGATGTCTCATAAATTTAAGATTCATCTGTGTTAGCTAATTTGCAGTGGCATTTAATAAATTCCTCAGTGTGTGTTTCCAAATTTCATTCATTTTACTCATAAAGTTTTCTTATCAGGAAACATACCCTTGAAGAACAGCCTGATTGGGTCCATAATTAATGAAATAATCTGTCACACTGACAAAGTTACATTATTTCATTCTGCAAGTGGAAGATTGTATAAATGCTCAAAAGGTAAATAATAATAATAATGATCGGTCTATTAAAGTAGCATATTGGCTAATATAAACATAACGTTAATATTTAATGTTAATATAATATTAGCATTAATATTTTCAATGATAAGTATTATTTTCTATATTTTACCCACTATTTTACCAAAACATAACTTATGAAAAACATCACATCTATCTGTATTCAATAGCAGTTGAAAACTGTGTCAGATTAGCCACAGGGAAATATATTTATTTTTCTTTGAAAAGTTTTATTCCTGCATTATTATCATCACCGACTGGCTTGTGTTCCTGGGACTTGATTTTATAACTACTGAAAGAAAACTTTAAGTATTTTGTCATCTCTTGCCAAGTGATTTCTATCTCCCTTAAAAAAAAACTTGCTATTTCCTGAAAACCTACCACTTTTTCTTCTCTAAATATATTTTGAGCAATGACTCAAATACAGGTAACCTGATAAGGAATGAATGAAAACAAATGAATTCCGGCACATTGGGAAGAATGACAGTTGTGCTGGCGAGGGAAGTGATTTTGTTGTGTTGGCTACAGAAACCTTCAGAAGTTCAGATATCCAGTTATACAGCTTCAGCTCCCGCTCTCTTTCAGAACTGTGCGTAGGTAGAAAACTCTCTGCATATTTCTTAATGCCAGCATTGCAAAAGGTAATTTTAAATGAAGGATGTGATGAGATTATATGAACAATGGTTTCATTGCAGGTTTTTTTTTCCTTGTGAAAATTAAGTACTAAGACCTGGGTAGGTTGTCTGATTCCCTAGTGAAACTGTAAACATCTTCCCTTTGCTATTATTCCCACTTAAGAAAGCAAAAAGTGAAAACTGAAGTCAGATACTCAGTCTACAAGCCTACATTGTTATACTTGCAACTATTTTATTTATTTATTTTATTTATTTGTTTGTCAAACTTGTACAAGATAGCAGGTATAGGTAGAAACATAAACATAAATAAAGGAAGTAAGTACAGATAAATGGGGACAGTAAGAGACAGGAACGGTAGGTACACTGGTGCGCTTATGCACGCCCCCTTTATGGACCTCTTAGGAATGGGGTGAGGTCTACGGTAGACAGGTTAAGATTGAAGTTGTGAGAGTTTGAGGCTGTAACAACGGAGTCGGGTAAAGCATTCCAGGCGTTGACCGGTCTGTTGCTGAAGTCGTATTTTCTGCAATCGAGTTTGAAGTCGTTTACCTTGAGTTTGTATCAATTGTTTACCCATGTATTATTGTGGTTGAAGCTGAAGAAGTCATTGACAGACATTGTAGCAGACAATTTTGTGTACTGTGCTTAGATCAGACCGCAAGCGACACAGTTCCAGATTGTCCAAGCCCAGAATTTCAAGCCTGGTGGCATAAGGTATTCTATTGTGAGTAGAGGAGTGGAGTACTCTTCTCGTGAAATACCTCTGGACTCGCTCAATCATGTTAATGTCCAATATACAGTGTTGATTCCAGGGGGATGAGCTGTATTCAAGAATTGGTCTGGCAAAGGTTTTGTATGCCCTAGTTAGCAATACAATGTTACCAGAGAAGAAGCTTTACGAGATTAGCTTAACAACTCTTAATGCCTTTTTGGCAATGCTGTTACAGTGAGCTCTGGGGTTTAGATCATTTGAGATGAGTACTCCTAGGTCCTTGACAAAGTGAGGATCGTCTATGAGATCGTTTCCGCCCAACTTGTATTTGGTGTTCTGATTTTTTTGCCAATGTGCAGGACAGAGCATTTATTATTTATTACTAGGAGTGTGGGAGGTAGTTATAGTTGCCTTGGCCTTGGAGACAATATCCTACCACAGAGGTGGTATGATTTGCTTCAACAAGATGCTTTGTGTCACATTAAAACTATTCCCTTCTGTTGAAATTAGCAAAGGATGTCTCAGAAAGGAGGCAAGGAGACCTGAAACAGCTTCAGAGGGATATTCTGTGTGAACTTGGTTGAAAGGAAGCATCATTTAGAAGCTTTGCATAATTGCATGGAGAAGTAACATCAGTGATAGTTATCTCTGGAATAAAAATATATAGGATTAATATTAAGCAAAGCGTTTGAAAAAGATCACTTCATAAAGCACATTATCATAAGTGGAACATCTGTTTTTGAAGTGCCAAAGCATCTGCTTATTCCAGAAGGCCCAATAGAACTGAATATCTATATTGCAGAGGTTAATTTGTCAAGTAAAAAGGACCTCACCAATAAAGGAGAATATTTGTAGCTCAGGGTTGATATGAGGGGTCCTTGGTCCTTTCTGGGCTTGGTTGTTTTCTTGCAGATGTTTTGTTACCCAAACTAGGTAACATCATCAGTGCTAATAAGGAGTGGACTTTGCTGTCAGTTTATCTAGTGGATTGTTTTGTCAGTGTTGGTAGGAGTGGTTTTAGAGGTTCTTTAGTTGGTTGTTTACTATTTGGCAGTTCCTTGATTAGGGCATTGTTTACTTCTTGATTGTTGATGTTAATCTTGGAATTAATCTATGCTCATCTGGATGTTGATTGCTGGTGGGGAGGTATTTTGGTTCTTTTGTTCCCTTTTTGGCTTGTTGATTGTCTCTTTTGCAGTATGTAGATGTTCTTTATGTCTGTGGTCTATTGATGGCTAATTTGTAAGAGTACCAGGCTTCTAGAAATTCCCTAGCATTTTTGGATTTGGACCTCCTTTTTCATTACTTCCAAATGCTGTTCCCACAGAACTAATATTGGTCTCCACTGCAGCCATCAAGGATCTATGACATATCTCTTTGACTTTCTTAAAACTTTTAAAAAAAATATATTGTTTCTGCTCAAGTGGAAGAGCAAAGAATTAACTTGCTGATCTTACACATAACATACTTTGGTGATTGGACCAGGTCAATAGCTAACATTGTTCATAAAGCCCTATGTTAAGAAGTGGAATCAATAGTAAAAGTGTCTCCACCTCATAGGTCTTTCTACCTTCAAAGGCACTACAACTGGAGGAACCAAAGGATGGTTAATTACTACAATAGGAAATCTATAGGGAATGTTCTAGAACAGGGGTGTCAAAACCGATCACATAGCGGGCTGTATTGTGACATATCGGGATGCTTTTTGCCCTTGCGGAGCCAGGTGGCCATAGCTTGCGTGGGCTGTATCTGGCCCACGGTTCACCAGTTTGACATGCCTGTTCTAGAATGTGTTCTGGAATAGAGTTCGATTTCAAGATTTAATGAAATGGATAGATAACCACTACTGTATAAAAAGGTTAAAGTCTAATCACATTTTTGAGATACGTTTTTTTATATCAGATGAAATGTTTTATTGTGTACAATTATTAAATTTCTATGATCCTGGTACATATATATATTCATACTTTTAAGTTCCTCAATTAAATATGTTTGAAACATGCTTAATTTCTTCAGCTGACCAAAAATAATAATAATAATCAAGGGAACAATCTTTTACCAAACTAGAATTTACTGTTTGCTTGTATAGATTATGAGCAGATCTATAACAAGAAAACTTTCAAATCCACAATATGATACACTGGTTTATTTAGATTTACAATATGGCCCAGTTTGGCTTAAATAGACAAGGATAACAATTTTGTCTTATTGAGCTCAGTGGGTAGAGATTACCATATAGGAAGAAAGATTGACATCTAATTTTGGTGAAGCATCCAGAATATTGATAGGAAAAAGTGTAACTTGATGTTATGCACATCATAAATCTTGGATAGCTTAGTGATAACGACTTTATGCTTGTTTCTGATTAAAAGCAGAATGTGTCATAATTACATTTAGCAAAGGTTTGCAAAACACTGAGTACTTTTAAAAAAACTTTTAAGTAGTTAGGAAGTTTATTTTTTGAACGAGTCACTATGTGCATTCATTTTTTTTCCAAGTGCTTTTCCATATTTCAGTTTAGATTTCTGTTTACCTTGAGGCTTGGAATGTTTCTGGTTAGGGACACAGAGCTTTGATTGGTATAAAGCGTTTTGTGAGATACAACTTTCCAACACTCTGCATTATTTTCTGAAAGTATACCCCCTGCCCCATTTTTTTTAAAAAATAGATTTTCATCTGTACTTTCTTTAGAATCCAGATTGGACGCCAAAACAAAAGTGTGTGTGTGTGTAGTGATGAAGGAAATCAAGACTGTCAATAAGCACTAAAAATATTTAGTGTGGCAGCTTCTGTATTTTCTTTCTTGTGAAATGCTGATTAATATTCAGTGGTTGGAAGTTAATGCACCATTCATTTTATTCCCTTTACATCCTTTGCACAGCAGTTGCTGTTCCGATTTAGACTCATAATTCCAGCAAATCTGGTTCTAATCAGTATATTAGTAACTCACTGAATAAGCTTTGTGTGTGTGTGTGTGTGTGCGAGAGAGAGAGAGAGAGAGAGAGAGAGAGAGAGAGAGAGAGAGAGAGAGAGAGAGA
>JANHFL010001678.1:104753-119942 GCA_032468155.1 Oxyrhabdium leporinum | reverse complement strand
TCCTCCTCCTCCTCCCATCCATCCATCCCCAAAGATTGATATTTATTCTGCTCATTCATTCAGTCTCCTTGCCCTGGTATACATGTGCCTCAGTTACAGCTTGCTGAGGAGTACATCCACTCAACCTACTCCTAGTGCACTACCAGCATCCAGTAAAAGGCAGCCTGAAAACTAGTGTAGCATTCTTAATACTTTTAAAATTGTGATGCCTTCAGAATTAATTGGCACACTATAGGAGTGTCCCTTCTATCCAGTTGCTGGGTTCTCTGCATGCTCTGCTTTGCTGTTTTGGCTGCTAGGGAGGCCAGAACTCTGGCTTTTGCAGCTATTTTCTTTGGGTCAGAGACTATGCAACACCCCACATGTTGACACTATGAACACTTACACTACTCCTGCACTTCAACATCACTTCCATTTCTGCCATGCTATAGAGTGAATGATAGATGTATATTCACCCTGAGGGTGGAAAGTGGACAGGAAACTTTTATCAGCATTTACAGTGCCATAAGGAAGGACGGAATTCTAGTTACCACATCCGTTCTGTTTGTCAGTCTTGTGATTTGGCCATAAATCTGATTTGGGAAACTCAATAGCAGTCTGGTGTTTTGGGTGAGAACATTAACAATCAAGCAGTGATAGAGAAATGGTAGGAATATACCCTCTGTTCAGAAAGAAAGGGAAAATACGAAGGGAAAGGAAGGAAAAGGAAAAGGAAAAGGAAAGACAAGCCAAAAGCAAATGGAGCAATTAGCTATGATGTCTGCTACAAGAGACATTCTATCCAAAGCTTTAGTCAAAGGGATTGCTTACAGTCGCGCTGAAAAAAAGTAAGAAAGAAACCACCCACTTCCTGTATATGACTCTGAGAAATGTGGATCCAGATTTAGATTGGGCTCTAAATCCTGCATTAAATTTCAGTTTGTGCTGCCAAGAGCACTGCACACCTCTGGGCAAATATGAAGAACAAAAAGCGGAAACCTCTGGAGGGACCAAATCCTTCTCTAACCTTTCAATTAGTCTCTAATCCCTTTCCTCCCTCTGCTCCAGGCTACCTGGCTTTGGAGATTCTAAGCAGCCGAGAACCTCACCTCCCTCCTTTCTCTGAGGTTTTAAGAGGGAGAGACCTCTCCCCACTGCCCTGGACCACACCCCACAGCAGATTCACGCTGTTGCAAAGGCTGTTCACAGTCCCCTCGCTTCTGATGCAAACATTTTCCACCTGGCTGAGTCAGATTATTTACAAAACATTATAAATAAGGATTCCCTCCCTTTCCCCTTTCCTTCCATTTTGTTTTAAACTGCTGGTGGAACTATTTTTAAAAGCATGACACAGATGATTGTGACACATTCGGTGTTCTTAATGAGTGGGTGCAGTTTTATTTCATGTTGTTCTTGTCACCGAGCCTAATATTACAAGTGTGCCTTTATGAAAGAGAATCTGAAAAATCACAGGGTTCATGACAGCCCATTCCCCCAAAACAGTATGGAATTTTGTTTACTGCGTCTCTGGGAATATGTATTCTTTGTTAAAGAGCCATAGTAAAGGTAATCTACATAATATTTTATATTGAAGCAGTTGGCTGGTGTATGAATGATTCTCAGTTTTATTTCAATTTGTTTCTCTTCACAGTTTCTTAGGTTTTAGAACTATTTCTATTGTACTTGTTGTACTATTTGTACTTGTTGATGTTTTCAAAATCAAACCACACAAAGCCTATAGTTTTTGTTATGTTCCCAAAATATTAGGTGCTTGTGCAGACACAAGGCACAAAGTGAGGCCAAGTGCTTAAACTGGAAAATAGGAATATGCTTCTTTTCCTGACTACCATGTGACCTGCCCTTCCCCTTTGTTCAGGCCCTTCAAAGGTGCCATGTTTTCAGGGGAGAACTGCTCCATAGTTCCTTATTACTTCTAGTTATGCCCAATGGGATGGTACAGATCTGGTTGGTTTCAGAATTGAAGACTATTTGAAATGGTTTCATTTCTATCGCTAATTGCCAATCCACCAGTGATTATTGTCCTATCATTCAAATTGCTACTGAAGTTAATGTAAAAACTGTTTGATTGTTTCCTGACTACCACATGGCCAATGCTGTCAGTCCTTAAGGGCAGACTACATCAGAAAACAGATATTGCAAGAATTATGAGAATGGTTATAGGGTATAATAGCAGAATCATAAAAACCTACCAGTGCTGCTTCTACCCGCTCCTATGCCAAACAGAATGAAGATTTATTTTGAATTTCTTTCTTATGCCTTTTCCTTTCCCTTGACTGAGTTGCCTTTTATTTTTCTTTAATAGATCCTGTATACTTTCACCAATGTTATCTTTATGCTGCACACATTAATGGCTTATGCATATTCAAATAAATAATACGAAAACAACAAGCTATAAAGCCATGTGCATAGAGTGATTCACTGGATATGAGTCATTCTCGTGCAGGTCTCTATGAAAGCTGCAGCTTTAGTCGTAAGCTGCATTAAAAAGTTACGAAGTATATTTGTTCACTTCCTCTGGATAAAAGTGAGAAACTCATATGGTCAGAAGCTACTGCTTCTTTCACCTGAAAAGAAAATACTTGTTAGTCACTTAGTGCTGGCATGGTCTGTTATTGGGATGATGATAAGAGGTTGTATGGTCAAAAGCATCCTGATAAGAGATCTGGAAAATTGATTCAAATTTTAGAATTCCCAAGTCTGTTCTAGCAAGGTTCTTTAAAGATCTGTTGGGATTGCAAATTTCAGAATCCTCAGGGAACATTCTATCACAGCAAATTTGGAGGGCTTCTGGTGAGGAAAAAAAACCTGCTCCTCATGTCACCTCTATTCACAAAATTGTGAAGCATCCTAAAATATAAAGGCAGTCCATTCACCTTCATGCTGAGCTCATGGTATGCTCTCATCTTAGTGCATGTATCACATGATAATTTTACCTCTTTTTACCATTTTTACCATATCAACTCTTCCAAGGAAGAAGATGTATAATTTTGATCAGAATGTGGAAGATCCTTTGTTAAAAAATTCTTAACAAACTCTGGTTTTTTTGTTTAGGAGCCATAGCTATAAAACCCAGAAGAATGTGACTCAAACATAAAGCACTTTCATGTGGAAGATGTTACTTTGCTTTTCCTTGGAGTCTCTTTTTGAAAGATGCTGGAAGAAGAAACTGATAGCCCATATGTATACTCAGCTTATAATTAGGCAGCAGTCTTGATGGCCAAGCCTGGAATCCCTTTATAACTTTATAAACTTGTATTGAACGTGAACTGTTGGTTGCATAGTCCTTTAAGAGACAACTTATTACATTATCCTGTTTTAGCAAGTTCAAATGGATGGAGCTGGCTTGGTTTTCTAAAGCTGGTACCTCCTCTTGGGTGCTGACTTCCAACCCCTTGATGTCAGAAAGAATCTGGTTGGGATTTCCAGCATGCTTAAGGGAAGAAATAGCTACCCATGGCCAAACCATCAGCAATGAAACTGCTTCCAGAACCTCTAAAAGCTTTCTTGGCTTCCCTATATGAAGCCTGCACAATACTTGGAAAAGCCTCTCCATCAACAGGCTGACCTATCTTTAACAGGACCCACCCTGGTCTTGCTTGGCTTTTAGTTTCATGTTGTCCTATTAGCAAATGGAACAACCCCAACAGGAGTTGACTCTAGATGGATAAGGGCTTCTTTAGATGCCCTGGTATTCGTTCAGCTTATGCTGTTTGTTCTCCTTCTGGATTATATAGTGGCGATGAAATCTTTCCCACTCTGTTTAAAGGTAGCTTATGTTCTGGTCCAAGTCCTCCTTGCATTTTGAGTTGCAAGGTGAAGGAAACGAGGATCCTGTTCCACAAAGGTTTTTTTGGCTATCAGTATGAATTTGGAACATGCTTCTTAATTTGGCAATAATGAAATGACATTTGGCTATACTGATACAATTTACCAGTTCTCAGATGACAAAGTTCCGGTTCTCCTGTTGACTTGTGGGAGTGTAAATTAAGTTTTGATCAAAATTGCTAAATAAGTTTCTTGGCTAGGCATACCTAATTGCCATGGGTAGACTTTTAAAAAGTTTTTTTTTTTAAAGGGAGAGAGGAAAACAGTTAGTTTCTTATTTGGCTTGCCAGAAGAAATATTTTTATTTTATTTATTAAATGTATTTATTATTCATTAATGTATATGATTATCTGTCCATTCACCCAACATTAATACGATAGAAAAAAGAAGAAAATAAGTTATTTTTATTTAATTTATATTCTCCCTTTCTACCCATAGGTTACTGAATGTAGTTAGTGAGATAAAAGTTAAAGATTGCTCGCACCTTCTAAAGAAAACACATTAGAAAAAAAGTATATGTATATTCCCAAAATACTTTTTAAAAATAAGCAAATAAGGAATCAGTCCTCATGCCATTGAATAGCAGTGGGGAGATTGTCATCTTTATATTGTATTTTCTGTTACTTTTTTAATAATTAGGTTTGGAAATATAATAATCACATTGATGTCTTCTGCCTCCTTACCAAATCTCATTCAGCTTTTGCAACAGTTACAGAAAACAATTTGCCACAGTGACCATTCTCTGCAAGTTCAAGGTCTCAAGCACCAATAGCTATCTTTTTATTTATTCATCAAAACATTTAAGCACCATTTTTCCGTCCAAAAGAGCCTTCAAGGCAGTATTCAGGAAAACAAAATGCCTCTCTAATCAAATGAAAAATAATGCTACCTTTAAAAATAGAATTGAACCAATGTATTTAAATCTTTTTAAAACCTTTTATTACACAGAATCGGCTTCCTGATATGCCCTAAGGCTGTACAAAGAATGAGACCCAACTCAAGAGATGTACAAACTCCACTGATGTGTGTATGAGTGTCTGAACATTTATTCATTTCATTCATTTCACTTTGGTGCCACCTAACTCCAGGCTGACTCACAATAGAAAAACAATAGAAATACAAGAAAATAAATAGACAAACAAATAAGGGAAACAAATAAAATGGTTCTTCAGACCACTAACACAAAGTCCTATGTAACACATGATTAATATATTTAACAAGGGGTTTCCATTCCCCCTATCCCAAGGCCTTGGAAAAGATCAAGGCTTTTAAGGCCCTCCAGAAGATAGGTGCTATCCAGATTGGCAGAGGTCACACCAGAGAAGGTTTCTTCCTGAGTCCTGAAAGATCACACTCCTTCATCAAGCGATCCAAAATGTGCTTCCTCCGTTGCTTTTTGAGATATGGAAAAAGGAATAGCGATGATCAGAAATTAGTTTTTTTTTTAAAAACACTTTTTTTTTTTTTGCCCAGATCTGCAAACAACAAATTTATGAATTGATTCTGATAATTTTGTGTGGACATGATCCAACTGGAATTATGAACAGCATTTCCACTGCTTTCAAGGCTAGAGTTTTTACATATGGTTAAACACTTTCCCCTCTGATAAACACACTGGGCCCATGATGGGAAATTTATTCATCTTTTTATGGTGGATTCAAAATAATATATTCAAAAATTGAAATGCACAACCCCTTCCCCCCCAAAAAATACTTTATCATAATTATGAGTCACAATTTTCCATTTCCTAGTTTGCAAATTCAACCCCAAATGTTTAAGGGGGGAAAAAAAACCCACTGGCGAAGCAGCAAACTTTCCCTTCTTTTTCTTACCTAAAAGCAACTCAGATAGTAGATTCATTTTCTAATCCTGATTGTTAGTGCTCAGGCTTGGAGCAGAAGGAATTACCCAGTAGCAAAATTTATGACTGGACAATGTACATACCTACCAAGAAGTAGAAGGTATGGGGAAATCCATTTCACACATTTCCCTCTCTGTTTTCATGGAAATGACAGGGAGTGCTAATATAGCTTCATCAATATGAGCACATAACATCTACTAGATAACTTAAGGTCTCCAAATAATCAAGGAACAAATTGTGAACTGTGCCTTAGGAAAGCCATAACATATTCAACTTTTTTTTAAATGAATACAGCTTCCCCAAGTCTTTCAGTGTAGGAAGAGGACATGTTTCTCACAAGTTATATACTTTTTGTATAGGATATATTTTAAGATCCACTGGAAAATAATCCCATTCAAAAGCTGGTTTATTTTATTCACATTATTCAGGACCTCCAAAAGGTTTCTCTGTTCCCAGATTTCCAATAAGATTCCTTGGACCTTATGAACTTCCCACTGAGACAGACACAGTTGAAAAATTACTATCCAGCTATGCAATGCATAGACAGGATAACAGTTATATGATGAAGTGACCTCGCAACTCATATTTATCGGCTCAGTATGGCTTGAACTATTAAGTAAAATAAACCACAGACCACAATTATACTACAATATTTTATAGCAGAAATGTTAGGGTCTGTAGTCAGTCTCTGGCTAACCATCAGGTTGCAACTCTATTGTCCTCATTTATTTGAAAAAAAAAATGTCTTCATTCCCACTCTTGTTCTCTAGAGTTTTGAGAAATCTTTTGATGAAATATTTTTGACTTAACGGTATAACAAGAGATATCAATAGTCATTTTGTTATTCCAATGTGATTTAAATATACAAAAAAACTTACATAGAAACACAGAAACCGATGCAAGAAAAAGGCCCAGTGGTCCATCCAGTCTGCTCTTTGAGTTTTTTGTTTATTGGTTTTTGTTTTATTTATTATTTTTATTTTTATTATGTTTATTATTTATTTATTTATTTTTTGTCAGAGGATGGATCTGTATTTTTCCCAAGTATGTTTAAACTCAGTTACTGATGATTGACTCATTACCTCCTTCTGTGAAGTAACACTTTCTAACATTAATTTTGAACTTCCCTCACGTCCGTTTGAGGTTATGTGGAGAAATCTCTGAAATATTCCTTCCAACATTCCCTCACTTCAAATTATTTCATTACTTTTATTTGTAATTTCCTTCACTCTACTGCAGTGCTCAGCCTTCCTCCAGCTCCTAACATCTTCAAAGCAATGTCACAGACTAGTCTAGGGTGGACAGAGAATTTCAGGACATATATTTAACACACAGAAAGTCAGGGTCCCATCTTCTCTGCCTGCTTCAGTCGTACCTCCCTGTAGATCATGTAGATCAAGAAAGGTTCAAAAAGATCAGGAGAGCATCTAGCTGAGTTCACTGCCTCCCAGTGAAAAGGAGTCTTTTCAGAGTTCGTAAACATGGAAGTGCTCTATGAAAAGTCAGCCCTTCAATTTGTTCTCTACGGGGGAAAGGAAAAGCACTAAATGTGGAGAGTGAATACTATTGCAAGGGTATTAGTATTTCATGTTCAGGAAAGCTCTTGATAGCCTATAAGAGAAAATTATTTACATGTGGTTTAAACTCCATCTAAAGCTCATACAGTCTTCTTTTTTAAACAGAAAGAAGGCAGTAGAACACTTTAGTAGACCTGGAGATTAGTTTCCAAAGTCACTCTAATTTTTCCTGTAATTAACGTTTCTTAAGTGAACTAGAATAAATAAGAATAAATAAGGTTTTTATATCACACTAAGTGTTAAATGATTCGGCATTGTGTTGTAATGGACTCTGCCATCGTGTTTTGTTCACTGTAGTTTATGATTTGGCATGTAGAGCAAACCAAGCAATGTCATTGAAATGTCATTTCATTATTGAAATGATCGTGCACTTACTTTTGTTTATTTATATATTTATTTTTATTTATCTATTTATCTATTTATTAAATTTATATGCAGCCCATCTCACAATCAAGTGGCTCTGGGGTGACTGTGGTTACTTTTAACAGGTTGTGGTGCTTTACACACCTTGATTATTATGGCTTTTCCCATAAGAGATGAGAACCAGTCCACTGGGAAAATAATAATATACACTGTTTTCTCAGAGTCTGCAAACTTGTCATATTTCCATGAACTCTCCCTGTTGAGATGGCAGAAGGCCTGTCTGGCTAAAACAGCAGACTCTGCACCCTGCAGGTGTTGTTGTAATATATAGCTGTGGATTTGCATTGGGTCAAAAATTATGATGTATGTTTCCTTTGTCAATGTGCCTGAACATTGAAGGAGAACTGGGAAACAGAGGGACAATAACAACCAGGAGTAAAAGCAACTACTGGATCCAGATGTCCCACATACAAGTTCATGGTAGCAGCAGCTTAAACACTTTGCAAGCTCCCTACCCTGTTTCTAATACTGTAGCAATGCTTTTAATTTGTTATTTTGTTCTGTCCGATGTTTTTGCTGATCAGTGATTGTAGTAAAGACTGATGTGAATCATGTCCATAGAAAACCTGTGCTTCATTCCTACTCCTCCTTGTCCTATTTTTCTTGTTTTAAAGTAAAATAGCTGTTTGGAAAGAAATTGCAGGATTGGAGAAATACTGGTATGCTGATCTGTATTTTGACCATGCTGGGTAGAATTGCTAGAATTGAAGTTATGAATATCTGAAGAGACACAGACAGAGGATAAAAGAAGCAGGATAGGTGGAAGCAGATTTTTACGAAGTCAGTCAAGGTTTATTTTTCCTTACTGTATGCCCTGAGGAACTGGTTATAAATTCATCAACCAAGACCATGACTGTGAGAACAGCATAGATTTAGAGATTGGGACAGACATTCTTGGCTGAGCTAGAAGAGTTATACAGGGTCAAGTCTGGTTAGTACTGGATAGGAGACCACCGGGAATTTTCAGGGCTGTCAATAGAATGGAAACTCAAACTTATTCTGGAAGAAGATAATGCCAGCACTTTCTCAAATGAGACTTTCCTATCCAGGAGTTGCTAATGTGCAGCTCATGATTCCCCCCCCCCCCTGCCAGCAGTATATGGATTTGAGAGGAAGGAGTGCCAAATAATACAAGCACATTTTATCCTTATTTAATGTAGTCTGTATCTACTTTTCCTCAGAATGTGTACTTGGGAACAAAATGAGGCATGAAGAGAAGCCTGGCTCCCCAAACAACTGATTCATATGTTTGCTTTAAGAAAAATTCATCTTTACTAAAGCAGGAGTGAGGTTGCTATTTTTTTAAAGTTCCTTTTTAAACAGATCACCATTCTGTAAATCACTATTATATACTAGCTCTGCTGTTTTATTCTGGATACACAGTGCAGGAGATACGACCTTCTTGGGGATATGAAGGCTAGAAATAATTGAAGAAAACTTTCAGATAGGGAGCTAGTTATTGCAGATGCCTGTCGTGAGTAATCCACAAAACACTGACTGTCTCTAGGTTCTTATGTAAACACCCTTACATAGTCATCTGTATGTACCTTGATGATGCTTTACTGTCATACCAGAGAATGAACAATTTAAAAAGTTAACAATATGGAAGCAAAGACGTTCTAAAGTGTATTAAAACTGTTTATTTGTCTTAGAAATAATGTGCCCGTTTCAGATGGCTGGCTAGCACATAGTCAATATTGCCCAGGGTGTTTAGCATTTTCTACGAAAATGGATAGATTTTGCTTCCCCTTAAGGCTAAACTAAACAGTGTTTCTCTCCTCACATCCAGACCCTCATGTTTCTGACATTGTTTAAGACTCTTGTTCACAGAATCATAGAATATAAATGTTGGAGGAGCCTTGGAGATAATTTGCCCAGTGCAGGTATCAGCTGCCACAGAATTTCTAACAGTCTCTTTCATTGCTGAATAGCTCCTATCATTAGCAGATTTTTTCTATATCCAACCAAATTTAATTTCCTTTAATTTTAATCCATTTTTATTGTCCTGTCTTCCAGACCAACTCTGAACAGTTGTGCTCTTTCTTCTATGCAAACAAGTCTTTCAGATACTTGAGGACAACTATCATGTCTTCCAACAAATCTTTTCTCCCAACTAAACATACCTAACAGCTTATAACAACCAATTATTTTTGATACGTTTTTTTTTCCTTCCAAGTACCTTATCCTCAATAGTCTTCCCAAAATGATCTGCTAGAATTGGATGCAATATTCTAGATGCATTCTGACCAAGGCAAATAGAGAGGTGCAATATGTTTTCTTGATCTTGATACTTTACTTTTGTTGATGGAGTCTTGAATTACATTTGCTTTTTGAGATTGCCTCACTCTGCCTCTGCTTCCCATCTAGTGATCCACATCCTTTTGGCATGCACTGCTGTTCACCAGAACAAAGTCCAAGTAGTCTTACCTAAATATAGGACTTTTCAGGTGTCCCTGTTGAATTCAACTTTAATCTTCTGAATCCCGATTCTGTCCTTTGCTATCCTTTGGTTGCCTGCAAATCTAATATTCATATTTTCTACTGCATCATCTGACTCATTCATAAATATTTAAGCAACAGACAGAATACAACAGAGTCCTGCAAATTTACACTTTGCTCCAGCTTGACACAGAGCCATTGGCATATATATACTTTGGGAACAATTATTCAATGAATTCCTCATCCATGTAATGGTAGCCTAGCCCCATCTGATTGTTGGCCTCTTGTTTATTTAAATCGCATGGGAGACTTGTCAAATGCTTTGCTAACTTTAAGGTACACTATATCCTCTGCATTCCTGTGGTCAACTAAATTGGTCACTCCAATCAAAAAAAGGAGATCAAGTTGGTTTTGCAGAACTTATTGTTATTAAACCATGCTGGCTCCTGCCAAGCGATGCATTCTATTCTTTTCCTATTTAATATACTTATTAGACATTTGAGAGAAAATACACAAACAGGGGAGACAAAAAGAACATAATAAAGGGATATAAGTATAGGGTACAAGTGAGTAAAGGATTTACAACAATTTTAAATGCCTGAAAATTGTAACTAAGTTCTAAGCAAAGGGTAAATATCAGGAACCTTAGTCAACACAGTATAAATCATAAAATTAAATTGTAAGATACAATAATTTCTGTCTTTTCCTTTTTTTTTCTTCCTAGTGTTTTTCCATAAATGCAAGATCTACTGCTTTTTCAGGATCAACCAAGAGTTGATCCATAGCTTGTGACAGGAAATGACCGACTGGCTTGACGCCCGAGCCTGATGTCATGGGCTGACAGACAGTGACTGGCTGTCAAAGTCACCCATCTGGCTTTCATGCCTAAACTGGGACTAGAATTCCCTGTCTCATGGTTTCTATCCTGGTACATTAATTACTACATCTCTACATTTCTAATTTAGAAATCTATAAAATTAAAATACAGACTTCATGAAAAAAGAAATCCAATTTTTGTATATGGTACAAATATATGCATGGAATTGTAATCTAGCCTTCCACAGGTGGAAGATTTAACCGTTTACTTATTTCATTGCCAACTATATCAGGAATCTAGAGATAGGTTCATCACATCCTTGTTAATCCAACTGAAGCAGCCCAGTTTAGATGGAAAAAAATATTTTCTGTTGTCTGATGTAGATGGACAGGTAACAAAACTGATTTGAATTATGTTCTTGGCCAGATTTACTTTTGAAATATGAAATCATTATAGAGATGAAAGCATATTCACACAACTTAATTAGCCATTATCTTGTAGAAGGGATCAAGCATCCTTTCCAATAAAAGGCATATATCATCTTTGCAACAATTAGCATGTACTTATAGGAATACTCGGTTTAGTAAGGTTGAATAAGAATATCACTGGGAATTCAACTTTTATAGAAATTTTGATTCATTCTAACATGGATCATTTTTCAATTTTATAACATTGCTACCAGATAGGCAAAGAGGATTTGATCTTAGCACTATATTACCAGCAATTTTTAGAAAATTAATTATCCATTTTAGCAATTAGAACTGGAATAGCAATAGACTTATATACCACTTCATAGTACTGTACAGCACTCTCTGAGTGGTTTACAAGTGTCAGCATATTGCCCCCATCAGTCTGAATCCTCATTTTACTGGCCTTGGAAGGATGGAAGATTGAGTCAACTTGAGCCAGTCAGAATCAAACTCCTGGCTGTGGGCAAGAGTTAGCCTGCAATACTGCATTCTAGCCACTGCACCACCAGGGCTTCTAGCACTGGAATAATATTTACTGGAGGAAGGGACATCAACAATCTTCAATATGCTAATAATACAACTCTCCTTTCAGAAACCAAAGGAGGCCTGAACATTGGATGAAAAGAATGAAGAAAGCAAGAAATTTGGTCTCTTCTTGAGTGTCAAAAAGACTAAGCTTATGACCACTGCGAGGAACAGAAATGTCAAAACAACAATTGGCGGTGACGAGATCGAATGCGTGCAACAATTCACTTTCCTAGGATAGCAAATTGATCAATGCAGTGAATGCAATCCTGAAACAAAGTGTTGGATTGCACGGCAATGATGAGTATGAATCGAGCATGAAAAAGCAAGGACATCAGCCTGGCAACTAAATGCAGATTATGTCCATGCTATCGTGTTAAGAAAAGCTGCTAAAATAGCAAGCAAATGAGAGGAAGCAAGGAAAATGAATATGAATTTCCAAGGAAAAACAATGAAGTTTATTGGGACCAGCATTGGTTACAATGGTTACAAGTAGACTGCGTGAATGGGCACACCAGGAATGCATTTGCGCAAGTCAAAAGGATTTGAACACCATTTGCTGCTCATAAAAGAATTATCAAAAATACACAAGGGAAAGAACTGGCTGACCAACAAGGTGTCAAGAACAGATGGCATGGAGAAGCAAGGCTATCAGCCTGGCAACTAAGTGCAGATTAGTCCACACTATTGTGTTTCCCATAGCTACCTCCAGTTAGGAAATTTGGACTATGAAGAAACCAGACAAGAAGAAAATCAATTCATTTGAGCTGTGTTGTTGTAGAAGGCTCCTATCAGGCCCAGCCCAAGAATGACAGAGAAAAATCCAGCCAAAAATTCAGGTCTTTATTTGCTTATGCCATATAGACAGAATCTTGCCAGACTAAACCTATGCAATGCTAACTCTAATGAATACACCCTGGGAGATTCTAGGGAGTTGTTGTCCTAAATCTCTTCCTCTTTCTCTGATCCAGCTCTGGACTGTCTCTTTTCTTACCCCTACCTTGGAATGTACTCTTTCCTTCTTGGGAATCTGCCACTTCACTGTACAGTACGAACATTACGAACATTAATTTAGCAACCATTCAAATGGCACTGAAAAAAACAACTGGTCCTCACACTTACAACTGTCATAGCATCCCATCGGTCACATGATCAAAATTCAAGTGCTTGGCAGCTGGTATGTAGTTACAACAGTTGCAAAGTCCCATTTCATCATCTGAACACCATTTGCGACCTTCCCATCTGACAAGCAAAGTCAATGAGAGAAGCCAGATTTCCTTAATGACGGTGTGATTCATTTAACCATGGCAAAAAAGTTAATAAAATCAGTTGTGACTCATTTAACAACCGCTTTGCTAGCAGCATAAATTCTGGTGCCACTTGTACCAAAGGTGCTTTTGTAGGAGGCAACTGGCCTTTCTTGTTTTTTCTTTCGAAGACGTTTCACTTCTCCCTTTGGGAAAACCATGACATGGATGATTGAGAATCTCTACAGACTTCTGGTCCCAATTGTTGTCCATCACATCACCTCCCCCTTCGTACATTTCATCACAGCTCCTGAGCATTCCTTGTACAATACAGGTGACAAGTAGTATAGTGTATAAAACAGACATATTGCTGGAAGGCAAAATCACAAAATTCTGCCTTACTTATTTTGGCCATGGCATAAGATCAAACTCACTGGAAAAGGTAGTTATGCTTGAAATGGTCAGAGATAAAAGGAAAGACAGCGGCTGGATACCATCAAAGCTGACACTATCCAGACCATAAATTGAAAGAAGCTGCCCAAGTTTGGAAAATATGGAGAGAACTGGTCCACAGAATCTCCCAGCAGTCAGATGTAATTGAACTGATAGAAACATCATCAATATATCAACAGTAAAACCCTCTTTTCTCTAATATCCAGTATATTTAATATTCTTCTTCTATTAAAATTCCTGTTGTTGCATATCTGTTATAAGATCTAAATTCTGCATCTGTTTAATCATATGGTCCTTGACCTGCTCAGGTTCTGAGTCATTCTTCACCATTCTTCACCTTTACAAGTAAGGTCAGCCAAATGTTTCAAGTTACATAAGATAAGATGTTTCTCCTTGCTTCTGTAATTCTTTTAATATTAAGCTACATGTATGGAGGGGCTTTTTTGTTTCAATTTTACCTTTATTATTTTTACAAATACCTCAAAGTGTGAATATATCTAACATACCTTCCTCCTCCTACTGTCCCCATAAGAATCATCCTGTGAGGTAAGCTGATTTTTGATTGACCCATAGTCACCAGCTGGCTTAGTTGTTAAAACCAGTCAGGTAGACCAAGCCATTTTGAAGTAAAGGTTTTGCCTTTGTCTTATTAATAATTAAACTTTGCAATTTCAACAAATTATTGTCTGTCTGCTGGGCAGATTTTGTGCTTTCTTCTTCATAAAAATAAACAGGTAATAGTAAAGCCAGAGGAGGAAAATGCATTGCATTATTTTCTAATTGTATTTTTCTTCTTGGGTATTCCTTTAGTGCAAGCACATAAGAACTAACACATAAATAATTCTGAATATACTACCAGAGTTCCCACATTCTTCATTTAGATAAACTGTGTTGGGAATAAGAGCATAATAATTTTGCTAGATCAGACCAAACACCTTTGTAAGTCCAAATTCAATTTTCACAGTAGCCTACTATGTCTCCCTCTTAGACATGTACAGGTAGTGCTTGACTTATGACCACAATTAAGCCCAAAATTTATGTTGCTAAGTGAGACATTTGTTAAGTGAGTTTTGCCCCATTTTACCACCTTTCTTGTAACTGTTGTTAAATGAATCCCTGCAGTTGTTAAGTTAGTAGTACAGTTGTTAAGTGAATCTGACTTCCCCATTGAATTTGCTTGTTAGAAAGTTGTAAATGGTGACCACATGACCCCGAGACACTGCAACCATCATAAATATGAGCCAGTTGCCAAACAGCTGAATTTTGATCATGGGGTGCTATAATGGTCATAAGCCTGAAAAACAGTCATAAGACACTTTTTTCAATGGAGTTGTAACTTCAAATGGCCACTAAACAAATGGTTTTAAGTCAAAGACTACCTGTAAACACCTAACTTTTCTCAGTGGTGGGCTTCAAAAACCTCAGCAACGGGTTCGCTGCCTGGTTGCTGGGTGGGCATAGTCATGGTGGGCATGGCCTAGTCGGCCTCCTGCACCATGGGGGGGGCATTCTCACCCTCCCTGAGGTCCAGAGGCTTTCCTTGAGCCTCTGG
>JANHFL010001678.1:92155-104653 GCA_032468155.1 Oxyrhabdium leporinum | reverse complement strand
CTCGAGCCTGTGGGAGGTCAAAATTGGCCTCAGGCCAGCTCCAGAGGTTCTCGGGAGGCTGGAAACGGGCCCATTTCCAGCCTCCCCAAACTTTCAGGCAACCCGTTTTTCACCCTCCTCAAGCCTCCACGTGTGCCCTGCACTTACCTGCATCCAAAACAGGCTGCCTGGAGACTCCTGGGAGGGACAGGAGGGGCGGGGCCAGCCAGGAGTGGGATTTGGAGGTTTGGCGATCCTTGCAGAATCTTCGCTAAGGCTCTGCTCAAACCCCTGTGAACCCCCAGCAGCCCACCCCTGGCTTTTCTCCAACTAGACAAAATACTTATATTTTCAATTTCTAATAAAATCTAGTCGGTAGGTGCTTCAAAGAGGGAGACCCTCATTCCTAATTCAATTAATGTTAGAGAATCATTCCACACCAGGAACACATTTAATCAAAGCCAGTTTTCAAGGCAAAACATAAGCCTGTCCACTGAAGAGGAAATGGAGGAGTCAGGGCAAGGCAATAGGAAACCGTGAGGTTCAAAATATGTCTTTGTACCCTTAGTAGCATATATTAGCGCTCCAATGGAAATCCAGAAGCCTTGCCCAACAGTGGTGTTCTTGTGATCATTGTGATGTTTAAAAAACCATATTTAAAAATGTATGGCATCAGCATGTCATCTCAACAATCATCTGCTTGAAAACCGCCATCTATTTATTTGCACTGGGCAAGTATATTTAAAAACTCCATAGCTGGTCCCTCCCAAAAGCACATCAATCAGTTAAAGAAACCCCCAAAGAGTAGCAGAGAAATTTTCCTTTCTTGCACCTAACCACGGGACAAACATGTCTGGGAGACCTCTGTTTTCCTGTGGTATCCCCATGACATGGCCTCTATCAGACGCCCAGCCCTGAGTGAGTGCCTTAACTTGCTTAACTGTGCTGCTGTTTAATTATTTCCCCCCATATTTTGATCCTATCCTGGAGCAGACTCAGATCTCTTAGACTTGATAAGTCATGATGTTTGAAGAGTCAGAGACTGCTCTGACTGTAACAAATAAAGACAGAATAGGGGTCTCCAACAGGAACTAGCAACTCCCTGTTATCGTTCTTTTGCTAACTTAGGATAGGCAGAGATTGCTGCCACCCAGCAATAAGGAAAAGGACTGGAGACTTGTGAAAGCCAAAAAAAGGAAGATTTTATTTATTTATATTCTGACATTACTATTTTTACAGAAAACTCAAGGAGGCGGACATATGCAACACATCCTTTTAGTTTCCCCACAACAACAACCCCCTGAGGTGCACATTTCAAACACACCTATTTCCCCCACAACAACAACCCTGTGAGGTGAGTTAGGCTGAAAGAGAGTGACTGACCCAAGGTCACCCAGTTGGTTTTCATGGCTAATGAACTCATGAGCTGCCACTTTATAGCTTGGTGCTTTAACCACTAGATCAAACTGGCTCTATTCTGTTCTAATAGAATAGAATAATATTCACCAATAGTCAGCAAAGTGCAAATGTGTTAATTAACTAAGTTCACCCATTTTCATTTTTTTTTAGAAAAAAAATCAAGTTTGGGGTAAAGTTTCACAAATCTTTGCCGCAAAATCTGCGCCACATTTTGAGGGAAGATGAGTAAATTCACAGCAAGAAATTGAAACCAAAATCTTTCTAGCTCTATTAAATTTGCACACAACAAAAATCCCACATCTCTGTTGAAGGCGGCTAGAGAAACAGCCTGGAACTAGTTTAAAAAAAGTGACATTGCTAAGTATATGGACTCACACAAATGGCAAGGGTGAAAATAGATGCTTGGTAGAATGACGAGGTGAAAAAAATGCACATATATTGTATATATTTGTGTGTGTGTGTGTATATATATATATATATATATACATACACATACACACTGTAAGGGATGCTTGTGATGATGTTAGAGATGTATGGGGCTTTGAATATGTCAGAACTCTGATGTGCAGATCATAGCATCTTATTGACTCACATGATTTGCAATGAAAACTAGACTGTGATGTAGCAAGAAACATGGGCATAAAACTTTATGTATCGAGGAAGAACAGTTTGACGTGGAAAATAGAATGAATAATTGCATGTTTTACATAAATGACAAAAACCTACAGCAAATAGATGAATTCCTGTGCTTTTTTAATAAAAGAAATGGGAAATGGATGGAGAAGATGTAGGATGTGCAAATGTTGGCAGGGGGTTTTATGTGGGCTGTTGCAAGAAATAGAAACGAGAGATACGTTAATGAGAAGAGATATAAAACTGAGCTGTATGTTGTGGGAATGGAATATTTCCAAAGGGTGTGAGTTGTAAAATAAGAAGAGGTAAAGAGTGAATGGATGACAAATAGATGAGGACTGAGCAGCTGACTATGATGAATATTGTATATTGTGCTGTTTTAATTGAAGTTGTGAACCGCCCCGAGTCTTCGGAATGGGGCGGTATATAAATTAAACATAATAAAAAAATAAAAATAAATGAAAGAAGTACATTGAAACAAAGAAGTACATATGATTCACACTCTAATCCAGAAAATCCAGAAAATGGAGATAAAAATGAAACCAGAATTTTTCCTTTTGGGACTAATGGAAAAAGAACTGGAGAAAAAATTTGGACCTATATATGTTGACAGCAGCAATACTATTGTATGCGCAAAAATGGAAAGACACTTCGATACCTACCATGGAAGAATGGATGCAGAAGTTGATGGAGTTGGCTGAAATGGTAAAACTGACTACTCTGATTAAAGAAAAAAAATACATAAGTACTTTTGTTTCCACATGGAACCAGCTTCAGAACTTCGTGCTTGATGTGGAAAAGAATGTAATTTTGACTTTGGGTTTTACAGATTAGATTGATAGATCTTTATAGAAATGACTTGTTCTTGTCATTATGGAAAAACAAAAAGCTGTGATTTGATGTCAAGGCCCTATTCTACTGCAACAGAGAGAGTCGGAAGTCAATGCTTCTTTTTCTTTTCTTTTCTTTACCTTTCCTCACTTCCCTCTCCTCCTTCCCCTCCCCTTTCACTGCTCTTTTATTTACTTTTGTATTTTGCATTTATACTTTATAAATCTATTAAAAATGTTTGGACAAGAAAAAGAAAGAAAGAAGTACATTGAAGCACTTTGGTTGAATAGAGAAAATGAAGGAAGACCAAATACAAATATAAAACAAATGCATGAAGGAAATTGAATGAGTTAAGAGGAAACAAAAGAGAAAAAAAGCCTATGCTATTGATTTCATGGCATTGGTAAGATCCTCAAACAGAGGGAGAAGTATTTAAAGAACAAACAGACAAAATGTGAAGTTGAGTATGAAGGTAAGGAAATCAGGTATGGCTTTGAAGAGCTGAAAGGTATGAAGAGATGTAATGAATGGCTTAGTGTAAACTAGATTTAGCTATGTTTTATTTCCCTTTTTCCTATCTCTTGTCTTTCGTTCTTTTAAGAAGAGATTGGACAGCCATGCTCATTTTCTCATATTGGGTATAGGTAATGGTTTCTCTGTCCAGTTGTGTCTGATTTATGGTGTAGTGTTCATCTCCGTTTCTTAGCAGAGGGACCCAGCATTGTCTGAAGACATTTTTCGTGGTAATGTGGCCAGCCAAAGACATGGAACACTGTTACCTTCCCACCAAAATGGTACCTATTAATCTACTCACATTTGCGTGCCTTCAAACGTCTAGGTGGGAAGGAGCAGAGGCAGGAACAGGAGCTCACCTTGTTGCGTGGTGCTTGGGTCTCAAACTTGGGCAATCAGCTTTCCAGCTGACCTCAGTGTCTTTAACTGCTGAGTCATCATGCCCCCTTTCTCATATTACTTTTTCAAAAAGAAATTAAAGTGATGAGTATGTCATTTACCTGGTGGTGGAATGCATTTTCTTGGGAGAGTAAAGCTCTCCTAACAGACATATATGGAATTTCCCTATTAATCTGAAAGACAAGTGAAATGAAAGACAAATTATTTCATAAAAGACACATAAAAGGTTCTTCAATCACTTTAATGTTTATGTTATTTCGCTACAGAAGACAAGAATAATTAAAATAAAAATGAATTGGAAAGACATTTTATGTACAAACTATAAGCAAGAAGGAAGCTATAAAGCAAGTCATTATCCCTCACAGCACATGTGAGATGTGTTTTCTTACATTTTTAATTTTTGTAAGAATTGTTTCTTAAATATTGCCACAGTAGTACTATATACAATGGTATAATAAATTTAATGAAAAGTCAAGTACTGAGATTATTTTGCTGCAAATTACACTAATTAATTGCAAAGCTAACTAATGATGTTAAATATATGAATTAATTGGTTACTGTGTTGTGTAAGTCGCAAAAGAGGTTGCAATTATTGTAATTGCTGCAGTGATTTAAAGCATTATGTTGTAAATATTTGTCTATAGGAGAAAGTAACTGTTTTACATTAAGGTTAGGCTAAACTTTTTTTTCGGGGATGGCACAGTCACATTTAATACAAAGAGGGGAAATGCTGAGGTATCTAGAAAGATGATAAAAAGTGTGAGATGATATGCTTGTTATAAATATGTTTGGGCTAAGTCTAGATCTTCTGGGTTCTCTCCTTCCCAGCTTTTTTTTTTTAGAGCTTCCACTGAAATTGATCATGTTCTTTTCATTTCAAAATCAAAAGATATTATTGGTTTTCAGCAGTTGTGATTGGAGGCCTCAGAGATCACAAAAATAGGGTGTATGGACCCATATAGGTTGTCCATCACAGCTATGGAAGCTTTATCCTGAGAAGAAATCTAGTCAGTCTATGAAGTTGATGGACAAGTGGATAACAGAATAACAGAGTTGGAAGGGACCTTGGAGATCTTTTATTCCAAACCCCTGTTCAAGCATGTTGGATCGCCAATGTCTGATGACGGATATGGCAGAAGAAAAAGAAGAAGAAGTTCAAGCAGGAGACCCTATTCCATTTCAGACAAATGGCTGTCCAATCTCTTCTCTTCCTCCATTGACGGAGCACCCACAACTTCTGAAGGCAAGCCATTCCGCTGACTGATTGTTCTGTCAGGAAATGTTTCCTTAAGCCCTAAATTTCTTTTGCTAAGCAACAAGTTTGTTAACTGTTTTTTTGCCCCATTTTATGACCGTGTCTTGTCACAGTGGTTAAGTGAATCACTGCAGTGGTTAAGTTGGTAACACGGACATTAAGTGAATCTGGCTTCCCTATTGACTTTGCTCGTCAGAAGGCTGTAAAATGTGATCACATGACCCTGGGATAATGCAACAGTCATAAATATGAGCCAGTTGCCAAGGGTCTGCATGTGATCATGCTCCATAAGATCATACATGTGAAAAATGGTCAGAAGTCCCTTTTTTCAGGATTGTTTCAACTTTGAACAGTCACTAAGTGAATGGTCGTAAGTCAAGGATGACCTATATAGAGGAGTCACTTGCCTCTGCATATGATATATATTTCTTCCCATCCTCACTCTTTCTCCAGAGGAAAGTTTCCACCAGTTCAGCATTCAGAAAGGAGCATTTAGTGGGAGCCACTGCTACAAGCCAGCCAGAGGAGGTGGCTGAATTCCTGAGTTCTTTAAAAATACTTTATATGAGTACATGTGCACACACATTTACTTAAATCAGGAAGCTTCACACTGTCTGATTTTTTTAATGCAAGTCGGCAAATCTGAGATTAAGATTTAATCTACTGTCGTCATGTCTCGTTTGGCCTTTGATGATATTGTAAGAAAAATAAAACATACTGGAGAAAGTTAGAAAAGAACATTCCACTGATTACGGGATTCAAAATTCTGGTGATGTTTATTTTGGAATTACTAAAACGAGGAACATATAAACAGCTTGCAGAGTTGCTATGGAGCTCCTGAACAAATCCTGCAGGTTAAAAATGTACACGGAGAATTAGAGCAATTTGTCAGGTTTCAGGACTTTGTGCCTGTGAATACATAGATAAAGTTTCTGAAAAAAAAACCTTGTATGGATCAGCTTCTAAAATTATATTTCACAGCAGTGGTCACCATTTTGTTCTTTCTGAACACAGAAAACCCCCCCACCAATTATGTTCTTCAAGATTCTTATTTGTTGTAAGGATTGTGTCATGAAAATTAAGAAGAATCATTTGTCTTTGAAAGCCTAAATACAGTTTGAGATGGAGAAGAACAGAGCTGAAATTTTCCTTTTGCGTACAGGTAATTCTTGACTTAAAAGAATTCATTTAGTGACCATTTGAATTTACAATGCCACTGAAAACAGTGACTTATGACTGTTTTTCACACTTATAACTCTTGCAGCATCCCCATGGTCATGTGATCAAAATTCAGATGCTTGGCAACTGGCATGTATTTATTATGACTGTAGTATCCCGGGGTCATGTGATCATCTTTTGCGACCTTCTGACAAGCAAAGTCAATGGGGAAGCCAGATTCACGTAACAACCGCATTACCACCTTAACAACTGCAGTGATTCATTTAACAACTGTGGCAAGAAAGGTTGTAAAATTGGGCAAAATTCACTTAATAACCGTCTTGCTTAGGAACAGAAATATTGGGCTCAATTGTGGTCTTAAGTCAAGGACTACCTGCATAAATAATAAAGACTTTATTAAAAACTGCTACGGTAGCAATTGCAAACATGTTACGGAAATGCTTACTAAGCCAGCAATAAATGTTAGAGGCAAAGGGTATTGCCAATAAGCTGCACATGTGTTGAACCAGGCCATGAAAGTTAGGGAATCCATTAAAGAGGATAAAGGCCACTGAAAAGGGGGATCAGTGTTAACCAATTGCCTCTCTCTACAGTTTCTCTTTCCATAAACCACCCATAAATTGAGAAGGGTTCTAGTTCCAAGTCTAACTAAGATGTAGCTGAGGTGTAGCGATGGCTGCAATTAGAGCCATGTGTTAAGCTGAAGCTATGATCTACGGGCAAAATTCCAATGAGCTGAAATATGACTTTTATTTTCTCTCCGTCTTCTGAGGCTTCTCCCCATCCCTCATGCATCCCTCGACCTCCCTCTGGGCTCCAGATGTCTGTCATTAGACAAGCAGAGCTCTGAACATTCCCTTTGATTATTCTTGTGTCTTAAATGGTTGGCTCTCAGGAAAATGGTCGGAAAGCAGCTGCCGCTTTTTCTTTTCTTTTTCAAAATCTTTATTTGCTGAAAGAGCACACAGAGTTGATATTGTTGAGAATTTCTGTCGTAAACTGAAGAGGAACAAAAAAAGGAGGAAAGGGCTGCAATTGATAAAAGCCTTAATCTGTTTTAAGTAAATCATGTCACCCAGGTCTTTAAAAAAAATAGCCTTTTCTCTGAAAAAGGGAGGAAAATCCACAGATAGCAAGAGGGTCCTGGGTTTCCAAATTCAAATAAAAGGTCCGGATTCCGAAGCAGCAGACAATAACACATCAAATGAAACTTTCAGCAATATGCAGTTGAAAAGGACACGCAAATATACACACAAGTGAGGTTCACTCAGAAGAACAGTGATTAAGCTTCACATCTACGTATATGACAATCACATGCCAAGTTTTCACAGAAACAAAACAAAGGGGAATATCTTGAAGAACAAATGCAACTGTTCCTTCTTAGAAAACAAGCCAAAAAAGTTTTTAAAATGCTTCAGTTTGTCAATTGATTTGGTGACGAAATGAACTGTGCAGTTTGGCATAAGTCTAATCAGAAGTACAGTAGGTCCCACCGAATTTCCCCTTTCTCACCAGAAAGAGACAAAAGAATTGGCAAAGCCAGGTTTTCGGCTTATCTTTCTGTGAAGGATGGAACATTTTACAAAACTGCTTCTTCCTGAATCATTTGATCCATTTCAAAAGTTTTAAAGTCTTCATTAGAAAATCAGGTCCACACGATCAGGCATGGTGATAATCGACCCAGAGCACAGTTTTCACAACTGAAAACTTTTGTGAGTGCCATAGCTGAACCAAACGTTACTTACTGTACTTACCACTGCACCACACTGTCTCTCGTTCGGTCTGAGAAAGCAAGGGTTGCTCATCCATTCCAATTAGGCTTTTGGAGCTTGCAAAACAATGGAACTACCCCATGGCTGTCTTTGGCAAACATGGAAATATCTACTTTGTTCTTTTTTCTTTTTTAATACTGCTGACACAAGCCTTAACAGCCAATTTCTCTAACTTGTCTATCCAGCTCCAAGGCTGCATACCTGGGATTGATAATCTGTCCTTATATTAACTCACTGATTAAAAAAATCATTTACCTGAACTGGATATTGAGGATTATTTACTCCCTTGGAATGCGCTTCATCTCAGCCTAGACATAATAGCATTAATTTAATATTCCTGGCATATTATGTTTCCTGTTACCGCCCAGGCTGCCCATGGCAAAAAGCTAGGAGAGGTGAAGACTAAGTTGCTCTTCAGTAACATCATCTGGCCTTCTCCTCTGTGCTTTTAATTTTGCACAGAAAGCGAGAAGAGGAAGTATTTGTCTTTCTATCCCCATGTCTTCAGGGAATGAAAAAAATATATATTTAAAATTCCTACTTCTCCACAAATCCTTGGGGCGGAATCACTTGACGGTGGAGAGGGTGCTGTACACGGTATTTCTTGTTCTGCCTATTGCACAAATCAAACAGCACTTGGATCTGTTGGACCTGAGCAAGAGAAAGTCTAAGGGAAAGGACAAGACAATTAAAAATAAGAGGACACTGTTCTCTGGGTTTTGATATTCCAATTAGAAGGACAATGGAAACATTGAAAATTGTGAGGTGACAGTAAAGTGGAAGAATGCAGGAAGGCAACAGAATGGTCACCATGTTTGATACTGCAGTTCCTCAAATCCTTTCCCATTGGCCATGTTGGTTGTACTTAATAGCAACTTAAATCCAAATTCTGGAGATTTTCTTTGGTAGGGGTATCCCACATTTTCATGATTAATTCTCAAAGCCATTTCTCTCAAACACAGAGAGTAGATAAAGAGCTCTATGTCCCAAGAAAGCTCCAGATGTTCTTTTCCTCTAAGGGTATCTCAAGAGAAAGAGTTATAAAATAATCCAAGATGGCAACAATAGCTGCATGATTGAATCCCTCCTTTTTTTTATTGGGCCCTGCTTTACTCTCAGCAAGACCACATTTTAGAAGTGATGTCTCAGCCAGCTGGCTGAAACTGCACTCATCCATTTATCATTTATGTAATGGTATGTGAGAATAACCTTGGGAGATAGGAGGGAGGGATTCAGCCAAGACAACAATCTGATAAGAGAAATTGGTGTCCAAATCTGAAGGATGGGGGTGGAGAAGGAATTCTCCCTAGTTATCTGGAAAGTAAAGGCAGAAGAGGGGGGACACACTTCCTCTTGCAAAGTTTTCAAACTTGCAAAATTCTGTTTCTGTAACCTTACAATAAAGGTAGTATGAGTATTCATTTATTGGTTTCCTGCCGGGACTATCTCAAAGGACTAAACTTTTAATTTGAAAAGAATCTATACTATCTTAAGCTACCAATGATGTATACAATCATTGTGTAGAATGTGCAAAGATTGAAAGATTCAGCACTCTCCTAATGGTTGGTGAAAATAATGGAACTTGTTGAGATGGCTAAATTAAGTTCTTTGATCAGAGAAAAGACAAAGTCTACATTTATTGCTGACTGGAAACCCCTTCCAGACTACTAGTGTAAAGTGAAAAAAAAAGAACATATGATTTATGATTTTGATGATTGGTCAAGACAGATTATAGAAAGAAGAGAGTTATGTTGTAATCATAGAAAGTAAATTTATAATTACCGGTATACTTTTGTTCTTTGCTATTTTTCTTTTTTTTGCATTTTACCTTCTCTTTGATTTCTTTCTTTTTTCCTTTTCTTACTTTATATTAGTTTGCATTAGTTTTTAATCTTTCTTTCAAAAAAACCCTAGTAAAAGTATTTTAAAAAGACTTGATGCATAAGAGAAGCAGAGTGGTATAACAGTAAAACTGTTGCTAATTGCCTATAATTGCTCACAATAGTTCATCTCTCAATGTTTATTTTTTTTCAGTATAATTTTCTTTTATTTTATGTGGTTAGAGAATCTTCCTTTTTTCTTTCTTTTTTTTTCTCAACCAGCCAATTGATGTCATGGATATTGAGCAATATGGCATCTACACAGAAGGAAATGAAGCCAATTCAGAAGAAGGTCTATGTTTTCTATATATCATTGCTTATGTATCCAATACAATGTATATTCCATATACAGCTGTCTATCATGGTTGTTTCACTGTTCAGAAGTGTATACATGCCTGAGTCTGGTGAACCTCTCTGCATGTATTGAGTAATGGGGAGGTGTACACTCTAGTTCAGGGCTGTCAAATTCCAGGCCCCGGGCCGGATTCAGCCCATGGGGTGCTTAGATCTGGCCTGCGGGGCTGCCCTGGAAACAACAAAGGACTAGGCCATGGTGCCTCAGCCAACAAAAACGGAGCTTGGGAGGGCCACACCCGGTTTCCCCAAGCTCCGTTTTTTGCCAGCAGAAGGCTGTAGGAGGCTGTTGCAGCCAAAAACGGAGCCTCAACAAGTGACGTTTAGCTGGCCATGCCCATGCCACCCCCAGCCACGCCCCTCCAGCCACACACACAAACACCACACCCCCGAGGTCAAACACAACCTTGATGCATCCCTCAATTAAATTGAGTTTGACACCCCTGCTCTAGTTGCTTCATTTGAAAAATAAGCACAAAAGGAGGCAATTTTACAAACTGATCTCCTGGAGAGGGAAGATTTAAGTCTTTTTCACCTATTAATGGAGAGAACAATCATAACTGGGCCCCTGCATTTATATGGTAGACTTAGCAGAGAATATCTGCATATGATGATATTGCCTGTGATCACCTGAGATCAGGTTGGTGAACTTCTAACAACTCAAGAGCTATTCTAACCATGGCATGATATGCTGAAGCTTGCACTCCAAAGACGTAATATCTGTCAGGCCAAATTTATAGAGCTGAGAAGTTTTAAGAGTTAAGAAAGAATGCCTTATACCTTTCCAATATTGAAGCACTCAACCAGTTCCTTAAAATTCTTCCCAGTCCCCCAAACTAAATAAAAGCTTAAATGTTCTGTCCTATCTGCTTGAGAAAGGAGCCCAGGGAGCAAAATATTAGTAATAATAATATTTTTTTTTAAATGGCGGACTGCATTTTTCAGGCTGCTCTATTTGCCCCCCTGCCCTAAACTGTGCCAGCAGAACATCTAAAGCAAACAACTATTAACTTCAATTATCTTCACAATCTCAAGCAATTTTATGCAGATACCACAAGATTCAGGCAAGAATGACAGAACCTCATGAGATTCCAGTTCCCTTTTTAGTTTGTGTTCTTTATTTTTTATTTTCTGTCACAATATCGTTGCATGACGGTGCTCATTGCATAAAAAGATTACCACTCCTTAATATATATTTGTTCGTTCTGAAGAGATGCCAGTGGGAGTCTATAACATCAGTTGCTTCAGATACAGTCTACAGGTAGTCCCCGACTTACGACCACATTGAGCCCAAAATTTCCATTGCTAAGCAAGATTGTCACTCAATGCATTTTGTGTCATTTTACGACCTTTTTTTGCCACAGTTGTTAAGTGAATCACTGCAACAGTTAAGTCAGTAAGGTGGCTAAGTGACTTTGGCTGGATTCCACATCGACTTTGCTTGTCAGAAAGTTGCAAAAGGTGATCAGACGACCCTGGGACACAGCAAACATTATAAATACATGCCAGTTGCCAAGCGTCTGAATTTTGATCACGTGACCATGGGAATGCTGGAAGGTCATAAGCGTGAAAAGCAGTCATAAGTCGCTTTTTCAGCGCCATTATAACTGCGAACAGTTACTAAACAAATGGTTGTAAGTCGAGGACACATATGTATTAATCTTGGGGCAGAATATGACCAAGACATAAAGAAAGAGTAACATTAACACTCCCTTCTCATTTGAACCCCTCTTCAAAAAGTCAGAAGACAAGAATAAAAATGGAAACAGTTCACCTCACATATTTATCATATTTAAGAACCGCCCATCTCCCTCACCGAGCTCTTGTTAAGTGAAGCACTTTTATGAGCCCAATCAGAAACACTTAACCAAATGTATATTTCTCTCAGTGCTGTGATTGGAATAAAAAATGTTCAGTTCATGTTCTTTAGACTTGTCTGACATTCAAAACACCACCGAGTCTGTTACTTCATGTAACAGTAAAGAAATGTAAATATAAATACTTGTGCCCAAAGGAACAAACGCATCGCCTAAATATTTTTTTTAAAGCAAAAGAAACCATTCATGTGGTTGAAAGAGATCAGAACCAAATAATGTTTGGGCAAACACAATCTCCCTTAATGAAATGCAAATTAGACTGAGAGTAGTGCCAAACAATGTTTTTTTCCCCTTTCAAAAAAATAAATGTTTTCCAATAGGAAATGTTTCCTCTCTCTCTCTCTCTCTCTCTCTCTCTCTCTCTCTCTCTCTCTCTCTCTCTCTCTCTCTCTCTCTCTGTCTCTCTC
>JANHFL010001678.1:47438-57931 GCA_032468155.1 Oxyrhabdium leporinum | reverse complement strand
AGAGCGAGAGAGAGAGAGAGAGAGAGAGAGAGAGAGAGAGAGCGAGGGAGAGAGAGAGAGAGAGAGAGAGAGAGAGAGAGACCAAGCACACAGTGAAAATTGTGTAACATAAGTCCAATAATTTGAACAGGGTTGTATATGTATTTAGTTAGATGAAGGGTACAATTTTCTCATAGGATAATGGGATGTATGCACATAGCCTGTGGAGTTGATCCTACATCTGCTGTTACCATGTCATTCAATTTTGGCATTAAGGAGGATCTTCTCATAGGTGTTCCCAATGTAGACTGTAAGCAAAGCAGGCCCACCCTGTCTAACAGTGAAGTGGCATTTCATGACAAAATGTGTTTGATTCATCTGATGGTAAGCAATTTTCCAATTCCCACCTGTCTTTCTTATTCTGCCTTTTATGAACATGTCACATTTTTAACACCATGGTGTTAGTCTACTAGAAGAGTAGTTTGTCTTAAAGCAAATATTTGAGACTGAGTGCCAGGAGAAAAAAGCAATTATAAGGAAGAAGAGGAAAGGATTGGTTTTTCTTCAGCAAAGTATGGCTGGGGGTGGAGGTGGAGGGCATGGGTAGACAGTGAGAGAGAGAGAAAACCCCAGAAAACCAGACTGCCATTGCTGAAAGATTTTATGTTTCTGTAGGAGGCAGATATGTTGGAGAAAGCCTAACATAAACCTCTGAGGATACATCATAAAAATCATAATAGGCTGCCAACCAGGCGTATCCAGCAACTCCTGCTGCAGTGATTCATTCTGAAAATGTTCGGCGGAAATATATGACTGCTAACTGTCTGCAGTCGTGAAGTCGTACCGCAGAAAACCGTTCATTGCTTTCTGTGACTGTATTGCAGATCAAACACCCTGAGAGACCTAGCAGGTGTGTCATCCTGTATACAGACTTTCACCAAGGCGACAATTCCTTGATGTCAAGTCTTCTGGATGCTACATTCTAGCAAGCCTCGGCTTTTTAACCCATCTTAGATGTTGCCAATGGCTTCATTTTTTTTCTCCTTGTGTGCAGTTTAATTTTCTTAAGTTATACAGCTGTAAGAACAATTTGTAGAATTGAGAGCAGGGAGAGGTGAGGGTGACTTCAGTCAAAAAGAAAAGAGCCAGTGTCATTTGCTTATCTGTGTTTTTTTCTGGGTTTCATTCCAAGACACTAGATGGTACCCAGGTTTTCCTTCCACAAGAACTTAATGAAAACAGAGATAAAGATTATCCCAATTTTTCAGATAAAAATGAGATTGAGAAGGAAAAGTTTCCCAGTAGCCTGCTATTAACGTATTATTTTAAAATTTGAATCCAAGATTGTTCGATTTCATTTGGCATATTTATAAATACATGCTTTCTTAATACACATGTGGAGAACCTAAAAAAAAATGAGTTAATTTTGTTGTGGGAGGGCAGTATTCTGAGTCACATTTTTAGCAAAGATTTTTTTTACAAATATATTGTGAAGAAATCACAATCACACTGGGGGGAGATGGAGGTACACAGTTTTTGAATGTACAAGGTGGCTAAGAGATCTGTTCCAGCAGTGTTTAAACCTAAAAAAAGCTCACATGCCTACTGTTGCATGAGGGCGTTTGTAAAGGAACTTCTTCCATTCCCAGATCTTTCCTGGATTAATGTGAAATGGAACAATTTTGGGAAGTGCTACTGAAGACAAGAAATCTCTCTGCAAAACAACAACAGAGTTCCCCTTCCACCATATCCTACTAGAGTTCCACTGCCAATATCTTAAGCAAAACAATCTTAACTTTGAAAACGTTCAGAAATAACCAGTACAGGGGGCCATCCGGTTTACGTCAATAACCTAACTATCCGAACTGACTCCTCCTTTTAGTTATTTTATAATGCTTTCAGGTAATAACTGGCCAGACCCATCAGGATCTTTATTTAATTCATTTTCCTTTTAAACTCTGTTTTATTCTTCTAATCTTCATTAATCTTATCCTGTTAGGTTATTTGAATCTGCTCAATAGCCAAAAGCTGAAGTAATTTGATTCCAGAACTTGTTGAAATGATGTATCGGAAGGTGCTAAGAAATATAATTTTCTACTAAGAAACTGTGTTTCCCAGAAAGAGTGATTTCTGAGGTTTCTGGAGTTAGACAGACAAACAGACAGAAGACCAGACTTCTTGGGTGGTAGTGAATGGAGATCCATGTGACTTATCTTTTTTTCTTCTTCTTCTAAAGGCAAGTATCTGGTTTTGGGGTTTTCTTTTATTAAGAAAGGTTGAGGAAATGAGCGGTGTCTTTGAAGAGTGGAGGTCCTTTGAGATAAATCAAGCCACCGGACTGATGGTTAGAACAGTCCAGAGAGAACATAACTCAATGGTTATGCTGTTGCTTTGCATGGAAAAGATCTAAGGTCGAGTTTTTATGTGGCGAGGGCTAAAGTTGAGTATGTGTGGGAAGAGATTTCCCGTATTCTACTTAATGGCATGGAATTACCCCAACTATAGATGATTTCTACAACTTTTTATATCCATACCGGAGAAAGTTCTGCCCCATTTCTGCATGGTTTGTGTAGTGTATCGGATTATTGTTATTGATTGTTTAAGTAGACCTGTGATCTGCTACTATTATTTGATTACTACGGGCTCCCTGGATATATTAGAATTCTCAAAGATTCTGTAGAGATCACTC
The DNA here is from genome assembly GCA_032468155.1 of Oxyrhabdium leporinum. Lineage (NCBI taxonomy): Eukaryota > Metazoa > Chordata > Lepidosauria > Squamata > Cyclocoridae > Oxyrhabdium > Oxyrhabdium leporinum. The sequence goes on along the minus strand of JANHFL010001678.1, from coordinate 55,263 downwards.
TTCTGGGAGTGTCAGTAAAACAAGCAGGAGAAAAATCCTACTCCTGATTCTTATGCCATTTCTTTAATAAATGGAAAAGTCAGAATTATTTACCTGTTAAATGCAACAAAAGCAACAAAAAAGTACACTTTTTGTAAATAATCAGCTCTCCTGTGTATGTACTTTGAATGAATTTGACTGGAGTGCAGCATCAGAAACTTAGTAATAGCCTGAAATGCTCAGGTCAAGTGCATCACAATTCATGGATTAGCCTGGGAAATGCAAATTAGCTTAGTTCATATCAAAATGCCAATCAAATTAATTTCTACTTGCTGATCAAATGGACATGTCAAAGAAACAATGAGATTGCTAGAAGTGGGATGTCATCCTGTGATGGCTGGTCCCAAAGGAATTATGTTTTATGGAAAATGTTCTTCGTTTTACAAAGGTTAGTAGACAATAACATCATGGATTGCCAAGAATGGTTATTGTTTAGAACAGTTAGAATGGTTATTGTTTAAAATTATTGTCCCTGAGTCCTGTGTCAATACAGGGCAATTCGTGTATTGACATTAATAAGCATTACGTATATTATTGGAACAAGGAAAATTTAAATATATTCAGTTCTGCTAATTCCATTCACATTCCTACATATTCTACTACATTCCCTATTTCTCTAATTTGTTCCTTATTTCCATGTAAGCTCACCCATTCAAAACCTTGAAAAACATATAAGGGAGAATGTTTAAAAAGAAAATTTCCATGTAGGAGAGGACAGATGATTAAAGTTCCTTCCATATCAGATTTCCAAAGAGCACCTCACCACATGGTAATAAAACTGCTCCTCAGAAATAAACAATGCAGGAATAATATTCTTGCTGCCCAGTTAATCCTATTTGGGAACCTGAATGTGAACAGTTACCTTGGCACTGTGGCCAGAGGTAACTTTCAGTGGTAGCATCACAATTGATTGTGAGTGGGAGAAACGCAACTCCCTTAACTTTTCCTTAGAATATAGTAGCATGGATGAAAATTCTTCAGGTTTTTTTCCAGCACTTCATTTGATATCCCTTTGTCTGATTTGGCACTAAGATGATGCAAATTTGAATTTTCCAGATTTTCTCATTGTTGATAAACTAGCAATTAAACATCAGGAAGTAGAAAGTGGTGGGGTAGGACTTATATGTGTTATTATATTACAGGTTATTATTGGCTAAGAGCCGTTATATCCAAGATCAGCTGACTGAGAACCTGAAGAGTAGGAAGATGATTTTTATATAGGGAGTCCTGTATTTACAACAGTTCATTTAGTGACCGTTCAAAGTTACAACGGCACTGGAAAAAGCGACTTATGACTATTTTTCACACGACTGCTGCAGCATCCCCATAGTCATGTGATCAAAATTCAGACACTAGATAATTGGCTCATATTTATGACGGTTGCAGTGTCCCAGGGTCACGTGATCCCTTTTTTCGACCTTCTGACAAACAAAGTCAATGGGGAAGGCAGATTCACTTAAGAACCTTCTTACTAATGTAACAACTTCAGTGATTCACTAAACAACTGTGGCAAGAAAGACCATAAAATGGGGCAAAGTTCACTTAATAACTGTCTCGCTTAGCAACAGAAATTTTGGGCTCAATTGTGGTTGTAAGTCAAGAACTACCTGTATTTATTTCTATACATATAGTAGACACAGAGATTTCTTTTGTAGCCTCAGCCACTTACTGGATACAATATCATGATTTAAAAAGTGTTATTTTGTGTTATTTTGGTTTGAACCGTATTGGTTTGAACCATATTGGTTTAAACTTGGAATGGTAGACAGTTAGAATGAAGGATATATTCCATGCATAATGAGATAGAAATATGGGGCTTGAATGAATAGGATCAATTGGAAATAGTCCAGAGTAAATGTGTCAGACATATTTTATCCCATCTTGAACACAGATGCTCTACTTAATGCTGATGTGGAATTTTTATTCCCTTACTGTTAGGTAAATAAAACAATATTTTAAAAGGAGTATGTCTAACCATTGATCATCAGTATTATTTAAAGCAACTTGGTAAAGAAACACTGGGCTTACATTTGTATGGAAAAACTAATTTCAAACATGTTGACAATAATTTCCTTCCAACAACATGGAAAATATTTAAGACTGTTTATAGCAGCTAGGTAACTAGGAAGATGTAACCTGACATTTAACTTGCCTTTTTATGTATAACTATTGATACACTCGCCTTTGCACCAATTACAATTTTAGTTTATGACCTATGTCTACTTGATAGGAGATATGCAAGTATTTCATGCCAACCAATTTATATTTGTGAAGCTAGTTGGTAGCCACCACTAAGTAATTCTGTTCATCCTATCATCCCATATCTAGCAGAAGAGGTATGGTGTGAGACCCATCTGCTAAGAAACTGCATCTAGTGGGACCCAGGAGAAACAGCTTTTATGACATGGTGCCTGCCCTGTATAGACCATCATCTCTCCCAGAATGAGACTGGCCCCATCTTTGATGTCCTTTTGGAAGTCCTTAAAACTTAGTTATGTAATCAGGCTTGGAGGTCTCACAGAAATGGAGATTTAATGAGGTGATTATATTGCATGTAACATCTAATGCTCTCTCTCTAGTCCATTTCATATTGATGTTTTAATTGTACAGTGTTTTTTTCTAATTACTGGTTTTTTATGGTTTTATTCAGGGCTGCTCAGAGTCATGAATCTGTGAGAAGGATGACATATAAATGAAATCAATCAATCAATCCAATCAATCAACCAATCAATGGAAGATATTATTCATTAGGCATTGTAACTTGTAGTTCCAAATGAAGTTTTCCACCTTACAGATTAGGGAGATATCTGCTAAAGCAGGGGTGTCAAACTAGTGGCCCATGGGCCAGATGCGTCATGCGCTAGCCACGCCCACCCCCATTTTAGCGAAGGTGAAAAAAATTGTGATACGTCACGTGACGACAATGTGTCATCGCGAGATCAACACCCCTGTGCTAAAGCGACCACAGAGTTCAACTGCAATTTACTATCTGATAAATATTCAGGTGGTTTGCTTGCAGTTGCAGCCAAGAATATAAGGCTAAACAATCTTCCAAAAATACGTTGTGGGTTGTAAGAGGAACAGCTTTAATTAATGTGAAAATTATATCATAGTTTTCCAAGTCTTGTGTGTTTGATTAGGTTTGAAAGTCATGTGTATTGATCTGGATTAGGGCATTTCACTTTATTTTCTCTATTATAAAAATCTGTTATTGTATACAGTTCAGTTAAGACCTAGATTCATTCTGCAAAAAATAAATACATGAAAATAAATAAATGACTTCTTTTCAGTGTCCTACACTGCTAGCTCATAGGCAGATGGAATTACTATTCAAGTATCTTTTTTGCAGGTGTCATTAGCACCCTCATTTTTCAGTCCTGCTGTAGTGCCTCATTGTGGTAGTGGTGATGTGTATTCCTCCTACAGTTCTTTGCTCATACCTCCCAGGAACCTCTCTTGCCTCCCAATGAGGTAGCTTAGCAAGACTTGAGGGGGAACATAGTTCAACCATGTATATTATTTCCTGTAAACAGTTGTGGGTATATCGTTGGAAAACCTGAAAGACCATGTTGAGGGTAGAGCATCCTGTAAAAAGCCTATCTATGTGGTCGCTAGGAGTCACCATCAGCTAAATGGTACATAATCAGTATATTATTTCCTGAAGAGATAAACATGCAGCTAGATAAACAGCTCAGTCAGTGTAATCTTTGGAAGAACTGTATTATCTTGAAAATAATTAATTTTCTCCTCCATAATATAAAACCATATGTGTTAGGAAATCAAGTATAAATTAAAAATATTGATTTCATCAGATCATACCATTAGATATTTTTCCGTTAGCATTCTTCATAGCAGATATGACATTTTGATTGTTGCTATTTCTACTGAGAGGCCAATAATTTATGAAAATTTTACCTTCATTTTCAATCATTGTTTTACTTGATTCAGTTAATATTCTGTTATCAAGGATGTATCAAGACTATATGGAGAGATTAAGTTCCAATTCTGGTATAACTTGTTTTCACAGATACTCAATAGTTAATACTTCACTTTATTTTTGAAAATGTCTCATTTAGGCATTTTATTCTTCTTTTTCTATGATCTTGAATATATATACCTTAGAAGCATCCAATGCTAATATCAAATCCATGGAGATTTATTATATATACAGTATCTTGCTTCAATTGTTTTATAAAATGTTAATCCTTTAATAATAGTACAGTTACTTTGCATCAGAGAGTCTATATAAGAAGGGAACAACAATATTAAATAGTTTTATTGAAACTTGGTAATAATAACAAATGAGAATCAATATAGATAAAAATCAGATCCACATAATTTGATCATATTTAAACCTGATTATTTGGCATCCTGATTTGGCCATTTTATTTACCAGAGAATCATTTTATTGTGTCCATTAAGAACAATAAGAAACTTTTTATTTACTTGGCTATTTATAACTAAAGGGCTATGAGAATTCTCTCTAGGAATGGATGGAATCAGAGAACATTTTTCTAATTGCATTTTAGAGAAGTAGAATAATTTGGTTCAAAACAGAGGAGCTTTACTGCAAAACAAAACAAAAAAACCCCTGTTTTTGTTTTGATAAATGATGTTTTCCTACAATGATAGTCATTTATAGATATTTACTTCAACAGGGGGAAGGGTGTCAATTTAGTTAGTACAAGAGGTCAGCATTTTATTTTATTTTTTTTAAAAAGGAGGGGAGAATAGAAATAGACCTTTTTACACTTTAATCCATTACTTCCAGATGGCTCAGATGGCTACTAGGCTTCTCTTGATCTTGGCAAGGAATTATTCCTAGAAGAGTAGTAACAGTAATAACAATTGTTCTGGTGAAATAAGAGTTTGTAAGTGAAAGATGCCAATTTCCTTCAGTCTAATTTCACCTATATTTGAAAGTAAAAGAATAATAAAACAGTTTCCCCAAACGGAAAAGATTGGCAACTCTGCAGTTAGCTAAATGTCCCTATAGGCTCCATTACCAGATGACAAATGCTTTAAGATCAGCTAAGAATATTAATCCAATTTGGAATTCTCTTGGGAAAATGAGGATGTGGCTGGGTTTTTTTAAGTTGTTTTGTTTTACTTTATTGGCTTGTTTGTTTTCAAGCTAAACCAGCATGAATAAAAAATGTTGAATTATTTTTTTTTGGACAGATCTCAACAGAGTAGCTGATATTAGGACAAGAATAAGGTTCAGAATCATCAGGCAGATATTTTCAGTAAATGGCATTTTCAAATGCATCTGAATAATTTAAGAATCTGTCTCAAATACCAACCTTTACATGAATTAAAGAGATACTGGAATTTATAAATAAGTTTTGTAAGCTATAGTTTCCAGTGTTTGTAAAGCCAAAATAGGTTTGGATGGCCCACTAAGTCAAATATTTGGGATAAATTTTCACACAAGATATGGTTATAGGTTAGGGTAACAGCCTGAAGAAACTTGTTATTGGTGTTTCAGACTGACTTGGCCATGCAGGTTTAACCTATATTTTCTCCTTCCTTCAAAGAACTTCCAGGGTGGGTCATAAATTGTTTAGAATTAGAGTTCATGAAAACATCTTCTTAAAAAAACTATTTGTTTTAATGGCAGAGAATTAAAAAGTCAGGCTGTAGACTTATAGAACATAGAAAAGGACCTCTGGAGATTTCAAATATTGCAAATCTCAGAGCAAAGCCAAAACCATCCTCTCTTGTTTGGAGGACAGTATAGGGGAAAGTGGTTTTTGAGGTAATCTTGGGGATGCAGGATCGAAAGTTTGTCTGATACAGGATAAAATATATGTTAGCCAATACTTGTTTTCCATGTCATAACATTACAGTTAGTCCTTAACTTACAACATTTCGCTTAGTGACTATTCAAAGTTACAACAGCACTAAAAAAAAAGTGACTTATGACTGTTTTTCATACTTACAACCATTGCAGCATCCCCATGGTAATGTGATCAAAATTTGGATGCTTGGCAACTGGTTCATATTTATGACAGTTACAGTGTCCCGGAGTCATGTGATCACCTTTTGTGACCAAGCAAAGTCTGTGGGGAAACCAGATTCACTTACAACTGTGTAATTAACTTAACAACTGCAGTGATTTACTTAACTGTGGCAAGAAATGTCATAAAATGGGGATGAGACTCACTTAACAACTGTCTCACTTAGCAACGGAAATTGTGGGTTCTATTGTCGTAAGTCAAGGACTACCTGTATAATATTATACATAATATAACATTATAATCGGAATGAGAAACTGGAGGAAGAGCCACAAGCAAGGCAATGGTCAGATAAAAGATATCCCAGTCTGAGGCAGAATTGTCTGAGGCAGAATTGTTTACCATTATCTGACATGGAGAAGAAAGAGCGGAATACAAAGAGACAAATTCAATCATTTTAAGCCACACTTTGCCAATCAGATGCCTTCTGGATATATTCCCAATGTAAACACCAGAATTCTAAGCTGTTGCCAAGAAATCTTAATTATTTTATTTATTCAATTTGAATCCTCCCAACATCAAATGATTCACAGTATATCAAACAATATGCAAACTATAATATTGAGAATTGGATTTCGCACTATGAAATAATGGCATTATTTTGATATGTTGGACAAATTGAAAGGGAGTCCTGAAAAATTTATTTCTACCACTTCTGCTCATTCTGCCTAGTAGGCCCCCAGACCTCTTCAAATTCCTGCCCTAATAGCATCAGAGATGTCAGGGACAGGGTGTGTTTAATCTTTCTTCCATCACCATCCCAATGAAAATGAACCTTGCACAATCTGGAATTAAGCCTACCCAATAAATCCTCATTATTGCCAAGAAGACTACTATTTGTGGATGGATTTACACATTGCACTTAGCTATTATGAGGTTTGTATAGTTTTGATTTGGCCTGTTGTGGGATCTCAGCCACTGTGGTTTATACATTGTATTTCTCCAGCAATTGTGGCTTACTTAACAAACAGTGGTTAAGTAAGACATTTTTACTGCTATGTGCAAAGTAGATTATTTATGAAGGAAGTGTAATTTTGCTCCAAGCCTAAGTCCTATTTTTCTTATTCTAAAACATAGTTTATAGAAATTCTGCATTTTAGACACAATTAACTTGATCTGTAAGATAACACCAAGACATATGAAGCTTGTGTTTCTGTTATTTAAGAATTAGAAACAGCCTGTAGGAAAATGACTTCTGTTTTGTGTTGAATTGTCCTTTCATTAGCACCCTTTTCTATCTGATGCTATAAAGCCATAGAGATGATGTGCGTTCAATTTCTTCCAGCAGGAGAGACCAAATCTCACTGCTTTGTTCTGCTCTTTAATTTAGTTCAAATGCATTCATTGGCTTCCATGCTTCTGTATCAGCCACAGCAAGATGTCACAGTTGCCTTTATTATTACTATAGTCGAGGTAACAGCAAGAATAACTGTATGATGTTTAGTTAGCCTCCTGTTATGATAAATGTCTAGCATGTGTGGAAGTTGGCAGAGCTCAAACTGAATATTGTAAATAATCATCATCATAATTTAGCACAAGGTCAAGGATTCATGGAATCAGATCATCAGGAGGTGGTGTTGAATGTTAGTAAAACAAGGCAATTTCCTGTTCCATTTTTCACATTCATATTCGTACACTACTACTGCTGCTACTTGTACTAATAACAATCAGTGGGCAATTTTCCTCTGGATGACTGAAAATATATGAATATAAAGATTGAACAAGCTACATGAAATGAACCACAACATGTTAAAGCCATGTTGGCAGCT
>JANHFL010001678.1:36928-47338 GCA_032468155.1 Oxyrhabdium leporinum | reverse complement strand
TGATTCAGTGTCATTGTTCCCCCACCCCACCCCACCCCAATTGACCAAAAAGATGCTGTAGCACATCACGATCATGTGTAAAATATTTTGTGCGCGAATGGCCCAACAACCAGGAAAAATATAATTAGTACTCACTATGTTACAGAATGTATTATTCCCTGAAAATGGAAATCATAAAACATCTAAAAGTGGAGTGGAAATTCAGCAGCTGAGAGGTTTTCTGGCAAATTTAAAATTCATAGTCTTCGTGCTCTTCGTATCTTTGATGCAGTGAAAAAAGACATTCAGATCCCCTTTTTTTCTCCCATTCACAATTTTCTTATTGTTATTTGTGTTTCTCCCTGCCTTATTATCAAAATTCTGGTCACAACAGGAAGACTGCAGCAGATCTGCAAGCAAGCAAAGTCTTCCAGGACTTAAAAAGAAAAAAAAGAAAAAAGCTTTGCCAATTCTACCAATTTGTTTTTGAAGAAAGGAAGAGTGTATCTAATGCCATTAACCAGCCTTTTTCAGCCTGATGCCCTCTGGATATATTGGACTCCTGTAATTTAGATATTGGCTTGAAACCACAGGGGCTGAAGTCCAATAAATTGAAAGGCACCACATTAAGGGAGACTATTGTTAAGTGGTTACAGGACTTAATTTGTCAGGGTCCTTCAAGTCAGGCTAAATTCTTGGTGACCATCATGTGCATTTCTTCTTTCTGGTCATTGCTTCAGTGAACCCATCTTTATTTGGTTTAGTACTGACTGATTCTTCTTAGACTTCATGTTATTCTTACTATCTCCAAATCCAGATTTCAAAAATAAATATTTTATTTATTTTTCCAACACATCTCTATCTAGTTTTGTGTCCAAGAAAACAAAACTATCTACCACTTTTACTTCTTTACTGTCAGCATTGCTAAGCATGCTGGTTGACATTTCTTTAATATTTATAAAATATTTAATATTTATAACAATATTCAGCCAGATGTTTAATTTCCTATTTTTATTTTCATAGTGAGCTCTTCTGAATCCTTTTTTTAATGTTTGGTTAACAAAATTGTGTTATCTGGGATTATAAATATTTTGCCCTCTTGTTTGGATTTCAACCATCTCTTCCAATCTTGCTAGATTTATATTTATATATAGTTTAAGTTAAACAGATATGGGAACGATATACATCTTTCCCTCAATCTCTTTCCTATTCTGTTTCTCAACTTTAGTTATTATAGTAGTGTCTTTTCATTGTAAGGGTTAATCAGAACATAAAGACAGGCAATAGATCAGGAGTGTCAAATTCATGTCATCACAGCAGCGTCAGGTGACGTATCGGAACTTTTCCCCCCTTCGCTAAACCGGGCGTGGACGTGGCCAGTGCATGGCGCATCTGGCCCATGGGCCAGGAGTTTGACAGCCCTGCAATAGATATCCAGGCACATTTGAACTAATCAACTAATCTGTTTTAAAGCTGCAGGAGAAGAGACAGTGCTGTGTCACTAAACATAGACCAAGATTATATGGCCTAGAGGAGGGGTGTGAAACTGGTGGCCCACGGCTTGGATGCGTCACACGCAGACCACACCCATCCCAGCTCCGTGAAGGGGAAAAATGTCACAAAATGTCACATGATGGCAATGTGACGCAGCGAGTTTGACACCCGTGGCCTAGAGACTGCAAGAGATCAATGTATTTTCCCTTGTGGAAAAACTAAGGTGCAAGAAAAGGTGCAAATTAGCAAACCATTGCAATAATTCCTATTCCAAGAAAAAAATTACTTAAGATATTTGAAAGAGCTACACATAAAGAAAGAAAAGCCAAATAAATAGCCCTTGACCATATATTTAGTGATTGTTCGAAGCTGCAAAAGCACTGAAAAAAGTGACATGACCAATTTTCACACTTATGACTGTTGCAGCATCCCCATGGCCACATGATCAAAATTTGGGCTCTTGACAACTGTCACCATTTGTAGTTTTCCTGCCAGCTTCCAACAAGAAGTCAATGGGGGAAGCCAGATTCACTTAATGATGGCGGTGATTCACTTAACAACTGCAGATTTGTTTAACAACTGTGGCACAAAATATTGTAAAATGAGGCACAACTCACTTAACAATTACCTCACTTAACAACAGAAAGTTTGAGCTCAATTGTGGTCACAAGTTGAGGATTATCTGTAGGCAGACTCAGAAAGTCAAGGGGATACAAAAAATTATTGATTCCAGCAGGTTTGGGGCATTATGTATCATGCTAAATAATGGAATATGTTAAGACAAATAGTTAGAAGGAAAACTGAAAATGTAGACATTTTGGGAAATATCCTAATTCCTAGATTTGCTTAACTCATTAAAAGCCATATTTATTGCTGGTGACAAGGCTTGGAATATGTTACCAAATTTTAATATTCTTATTTTCTACCATTAAGAAACCCTAATAGGATTTTCTGGTTTCTCCCCTCTTCCCCTCCCTTTCAGTCCCAATGAATCAAAGGCCTACCTGAAAGAATGTGATTGAATGTGGGGTAGAGGGTTAACTGGAAAAATAGTGCAGGCTGCTTTGCACAATAAAAGTATATTTGCACTTGCAGCAAGAAAGACATCTGTGACTCAAAACCATTCGTTCGTTACAAGCAAGTATGAACAATTTTGATAACAGCATTAATCATTATTTTTCTTTATAATCAACTTATTGGTGGTGTGGGTGAGTGTGCTGACTATGCCGCAAACATACAACTTGAGCTAGTTTTTAGGAAATAAATATAGTAATAGGCATAGTACAAGAAGCCACACCTTCAAAGTTCATGTTATGGGCGTGTAGGGACCACAGCAGTGGGCTACCTACTGTATTCTGTCATGTCTGAGCCATGTCTTGGTCTACTGGAGATCCCTTGATTCATAGCACTCCATGAAATAGCCCATGAGCCCTTCCAGCAATCCATGTGGTATCGAGTCTGCTTATATTGGCTGCCCTAAGCAAACCACAGTTAACTGCCTTCCCATAACCACATGTTCAGAGCAGAGAAACGAAAGAAGCAAGGAAAAAGAAAACCCAATTCCCTTTAGAATTTAGCCCTCATTAGACTCTATATGTCAGGGCTGCCTCTAATAGCAGGGCCATGTATCTTGGCTGGCAAATTTATTAATCCCCCCTTTAAAAAGAAAAAGAAAAAAGAAATTGGTGGGCTCCATAAAGCAAAGGCAGCATTGTGGAGAAAGATGGGCCCAGTTCGATGAAGGCAACAGAAGTGAAGCATTTTGCTTGACAAGGTGGGTGGTATGTTTGCTGACCAGAAACAACACCTGATTGAAGGTAGCGTGCTGATATATTTCCAAAATATCAGGGGTGGAAAGGAATAGAGGAAATAAAATAAAATAAAATGACTGACTTACACAAGAAGAGCCTATCTGCATCACATTAAAAATAAAATCAATGGAATTAGAGGCGGATTTATATTCTAGGATTAACATACCGCGAAATTATACAGGAGTGTGAATCTGGATCTTAAATAACTAAAAAGAAACAAGGATACATAACCTGATGTCCCCTAGATATTTGGGACTATAGTTCCTATAATCTCTTGCCATTGGTTTGGTTGTTTGGGATTGTAGTTGAAAAGTAGGCGATGCAAAAGGAATCTGTGGTCCTAACCTGGACAAAAGGATTGTTGTGCATGCAACAATTTTAGAGTGGAGTATAGTTACCAAATTTCAGAAAATTCAAGAGCTTTCCATTGTATTTCCATTCCTGAACTAGGAGTCGGTCAGTCAACTGAAAAGCAGTTGGACAAACAAAAAGAAGCTTCAATCTCTATCATGATAGCCAGGGGTACATCACAGAGGTGAGTTGGGCAGGTAAACTGGGATGATTATATTATTTCTCACTTCCATGTCAAAATACAAAGTTCTGAACTGGGTGTATACTTTTGCTGTTGAAGAAACATGTCTCATTTTTTTTCCTCAGCTTTTCCACCACACAAAAAACACTTTGCCACAACACCTTCTCAATACCTTCTATTGTGTTATTCAAGTCTTTATCTCAAGCAGTTCACAAATGAAAAATATGACAAATGAAAGTAATGCTGCTTTTGATCATTTGTCTCCCCCAATGTTATCATTTGAGATCCTCTGCCCTCTGGAATGAGGTCTTCCTGGAAATTCTGAATCTCCTACTCCAATAGTACTCAACCTGTGGTCTGGAAAATACTCTGTGGTGCCGCAATATCACAGAGGGTCCAGAAAAGCTTGAAGAAAATCCATGGTGAAGAAAAGATTGAGAAGCACTGTCCTATGTCCTGTTGGCATTCTGTAAATTCTTGAAGACTTGGTTGTTCTCCCATGCCTTAGATTGAAATGGATAGAGCCTTTTGTTGGTTGTGTCTTTGTTTAAGATTGTATAGAGTGCCCAGATCCCATCTTATTCACTTTCACGTATTTATTTTTTTGTTTTATAATGTGTTATGTTGTGAGTTGCTCAGATTCAGCTGGAGTTGGACACACCCTAAATTGAATGAGTTAAATAAATGTTGTGAATTTTTGTGTAGCAGCATCTCTGATGTTGAACATTATTTGGGGAGCTTCAGAAACCTTGGAAGGTGCTATGTGGCTGAGACTTCAGTCATTCAGTTGAGACTGGTTATTTAGCACAAATCTGAATGCATATTTTATTTTCTTATTAAACAACAGTAATAAGAACACAGTAACGGTGATATAAAAGGATGCAGATAATACATTTGATATTATTTAAATAATTGCAAGTTGATAGTCTGAAATAATTATAGACACTTGAGTATAATATAAAATCAAAAAGAAAAGCCAACAGAAGTGTTGATAATGAACAAAATTCAAAGAATTTGGGCTATATTTTTTTAGAGATCTTTTTTCTAGCCCTCTATCAAAACCAGTTGATTCAGATGATGAATAGAACATATTAGGACTCCAATATCAAATGTCAATTATGTTTGTCAAATGTTCTTTTGCTGCCTTCCCCCCTGGGCAGAACATTTATATTTCTTGATACTTTGATAAAGTGCAAATATTGGAAATATAGTCAGACGGCTTATGTCTGTTCAACATAAATATTATTAATTTCAAGCCAAAATACAGCAATAGTAGGAACTTCCAACTCATTACCCATTGACACCCAGTTATGTGATCATGAGTAAGTCAACCTGTATAAATAGGCAATACCAAAGGAACATAACTCTCTGTTCATTGTGAATCAAGTTTCAAGCAAGGCTGTTTTTCAAAATAGACCGTATATAATTATGTGGATCTCAATCCTTTGCTGAAATTATGCTAGGCATATCTGAACAATTCTGGTTTTTTGATTTCTTCTCTAATCACAAGACCTGTTTCCATAACAAATATGACCTTTACTTTCTTCTTTTGCAAGATATTGAGGGTGATTTATAACACATTGAAAATTCATTATTTGGCCTTCCAAAAATGCTTAGAAATAAGCAAGATTATGTTTGGAGAAGGGTCACATATCCTTTGTTAAGGCTATATTGCTTGTTGTTGCTCTTTTTGTTACACTGGTTGGATTTTCACCCTTTGATTTCACTGATGTTCAAAATCATCGTAGTCACTTTTACCACACACAGTTGGTTTCCCATGTGGAGAAACAATCTTTAGTGGGTTCCTCATCTCAGTGCAAAAGCAAACAAATGAGGAAACTAAACAAACCAAATATGCATTGACTGCATAAATGTACAAGAAGTGCCAAAACTGGAGGAGTTCTTTTTGCACTGTTGACATCAGCCAGGAAGATCTGTTTGTTATCTAAAACTGCACGCTGGAAAACAGATGCACAAATTCTCTTTCTCTAATAACTTGGCCAAATGGCAAAGTTTCTCAAACAAATTGGAATATTTTCCTTCATTGATATCTAAGCTGCTGTGCTGCTTATTGTCAACTGTAAATACATAAGCTGGAGTTGTGTGGAACATTTTCCAACGTGGCATATCAAGAATATAGGAATCTGTTAGTTTTCTTTTTTTAATTTTCACAATTTTTTAAAAAGTCAAGATAGTTCCCAGGCCTTTAATAAGGGTGAGTGCACATTTTTTGCCAGTTCTGATTGAAAAATGAGCCAGATAAATTTCTGTGGAATCAGATGAAAACTAAACTGATATTACATATAGGGAGATAGAGACAGAGACAGAGGGAGATGATAGAGATACAGTAGATGTAAATATATAGAAATACAACCCAATAATATCCTCTGGTAAAACAGTACCACTTTGAATCTGTCTTCCCTCCTGAATCTGTCGAGAGTTCATCACCATCAAAAGCATTGTACTCTTTAGGAAATGGAGAGGACAACATATAACCAGAGCAAACAAAGAGGAACAGGAAAGATTAGTGAGTTAAGAGAACAGAAGGAAGATCACATCTCCAGATAGGTTCAAGTTGAACTTAAAAACTACAGAGAAATCAAAACTCTACACTGCACAAAACTATAACATAGGGTCATCTTTGAAGTCACATTGTTCCTAAAGAAGAAAATCAAGTTATCAGCAATAGCTAGTATGAACATAGACAATTGGGAAGAGTTTTCGTGGAGGTTTATTGCATAAAGTGTCAAATGCAGACTTGCTTGTTCAGCGTAAAGTGTGGATTTGTATTTGGTGCAATGCTCAGAGAGTCAGAGGATGTAGATGAAAACTTCCATTGAGTGATAACTTCATCCTGCAAACTAGCTTTGTGAGTGAGAATGAGGGTCTAGCACAGGGGTGTCAAACTCGTGGCATCACGGCAGCATCACATGACGTATCGTGACTTCCCCCCCCTTCGCTAAACCGGGCATGGGCCTGGCCAGTTCATGAGGCATCCGACCCGTGGTCACCACATTACAAAAAAGATGTTGAGACTTTGGAAAAAGTGCAGAGAAGAGCAATGAAGATGATTACGGTCCTGGAGAGAAAAACCTATGAAAAACAGTTGCAGGAATTAGGTATGGCCAGTGTAGAGAAAAGAAGGACTAGGGGTGACATGATAGCAGTATTCCAGTATTTCAGGGGCTGCCAGAAAGAAGAGGGGGTCAACTTATTTTCCAAAGCACCAGAAGGCAAGGCAAGAAATAATGGATGGAAACTAATCAAGGAGAGGAACAACCTGAAATTAAGGAGAAACTTCTTAACAGTGTGGACATTTAACCCATGGAACAGCTTGCCTTCAGAAATTGTGAGTGCTCCATCACTGGAGGTTTTTAAGAAGAGACTGGACAGCCACCTATCTGAAATGATATAAGATCTCCTGCTTGAGCAGGTGGTTAGAGTAGAAGATCTACAAGATCACTTCCGCTTTATTCTGATTGAGATGGATTTATGATGAGTGTGTTGACTGTATATGACTTGCCTGAAGATTATGGTCATCATACTTTGACTAAATAACTGGATATTGCTCAGAAGCATGTAGTTGTAAGGATTCCAGTTAGTATTATGGACACTCATAAATATAATCAGCCAGACCTGGATACCAAATTTAGGTTGTTACTTAGGAACAAAGTGAAAGTCAGGCCTGATCAGATAGCATTCTCGGACATGCTTTCAGTTCCATATGCAAGGGCAGCTAGAGAGGCCTGGAGGAAGTTATAAGTCTACATGGTGGAACTTTGGGGGCTAATCCTGAATACAAATATTACAGAGCAGACAATTTAGGGGAAAATTCCCTCACAGAATGACAATTGGTGGTAATATCTAGATACAAAAATCGGAATATAGGGATATATTACCCCACCTGATCAAAATACCGAAGTAATCGTGAGAGGGTGACCTTGAATGTAGCTTAGAACCACTGGATCTTGGAAATATTCAGAGGTAAGGAAATGCTAGATTTAATACTAAGTGATGACCGTGATCTGACATAAGACATAAGCATTGTGGAAACTGTAGGAAACTGACTTACATTTAGCATACGTGGAAATAAGAAATTGCCCTCAGGGTCTGGCTCAATGACATTTGATTACAAAAGGAGAAACTTTCAAAAAGATGAGGCGGTCATTGAAGTGGAAAGGTCAAGAGGGATGATTTTCTTTGAAATGCCTGGAAGTTGTTTTCAACACAATAATTGAGGCTCAGCTGAAATGGATTCTACCGTGTCAACGGCTAGGACTCAGCAATAAATCATTGATCTCCTGACACTTCACAGTTTGGCTCTAGTCCTAGGCTATGCTTGGCGATAGGCTCACAGGCACAGCTCAGCTAGAGAGGAATCCATAAAACTATTGATTGCCCAGTGCCACTGAGAAGTCTGCCTTTGGTAGACTTGTTGCATTTTTCGCCTGGCTTTCCCACAAAGTCACAGTCTCTAGCTGGCCTTGAAGCTGTTGCAAGTCACATAACTCCGATTTCTTGCCTGCAATGGTGAGTTCCTGACCCAAATCTCACAAATTCAGTCCAGGAAGAAACCATCTATTTGAAGATATCTTTTGACAGTCTAGAATAATAAAATTGCGAGATCTTGTGGGTTTCCACCCAAAGCTTCCTTAAGAAATGGATTGAAATATGACAATGTAAGATCCCAGGCAAGTGGAAAGTAGTCAAAGGATCGCCAATTTTTTAAAAAGATCGCAGGGTTAGAGAAAACTACATTTCGGTCTTGTATCATCTATCCTGGGCAAAGTGATAGAATCAGTTATCAAAGAAAAAAAAATAACTAAAATGAATAGGGGTCAAGATTTTGGCGTACAGATTCTGCAGAGAAATTCCCTGCTTCATTAACTTTAATTGTTTAGAGACTGAAAAAGCAGGTGGATTTTGGATTTTCACAGACTTTGATAAACAGACTTTGATAAATTTCCTCATCAATAGTTCTTGAGTGAATTTAGCAGTCGTGGAACAAGAACAGTTTTTTTTTATATATTGCTACCTAATTTAAAAAAAACCCTGCCAGTAAGTAGATTGGAAATAAATGGTCAAATTCTGTAGTGGAGGGAAGTAAGAAGAAAAATCCTTTCCTCCACTAAGAAAATTGACCATTTATTTCCAATCTTTACTTTCTGGCAGGGTTTGGGTTTTTTTTAGTGGGTTGAATGCTTTTTGACTTGTTCATAAGTGATCTTGAATTATGAGTAAGCAATGGCTTGGCCACATTTTTTTGTATGATATCAAGGTATTCAGAGTAATGAAAACAAAAGTAACTGAAGAACTGAAGAATACTTACAACCATTTCAGCATCCTCATGCTCATGTGATCAAAATTCAGGCCCTTGGCAACTGACTCATATTTGTGACAGTTGCAGTGTCCCGGGGTCATGTGATCACCTTTTGCAACCTTATCCTAAGCAAACTCGATGGGGAAGCTAGATTCACTTAACAGCTGTGTTACTGACTTAATGCTTGCAGTGATTCACTTAACAAGTGTGGCAAGAAAAGTCATAAAATTGAACAAACTCACTTAACAAATGTCTCATTTAGCAACAGAATTTTGGGGCTCAATTATGGTCGTAAGTCAAGGACTACCTATACAACATTGAGCCACAGTTGTATCTGGAACATAGTCTATAATTCTGATGGGTACAAATTGAAAAATATGATAGATTTAATTGCTGGGGAAAATAGAGAATGATCAGAGTTATTATTTAGGACTGTTTAGCCTAACAGGTGGCTGAGGAACGAAATAATGAGGTGCATATAATTATGAATGGCATGGAGAAAGGAAAGAGGAAACTTTCTCCTTTTACAAACACTACAAGTGGGGCAGGGTGGGAGAGTGGGGTGTCATCCAGTGAAGCTAATTAGAACAGATTAAAGCAAGAGCTTCTTCATAGAGCATGTAATTAATCTGGAGACTTCATTACAACAAGTTGTGCTGATGGCCACTTACTTGGATGCCTTAAAGCCTTGTGTCAAACTCAAGGCCCACGGGCCAGATGCAGCCTGTGGGTTGCTTAGATCTGGCCGTGGGTCCACCTGTCAGGGTTCCAGCAAAGTCCCCCTTTTCCATTCAGCACTCAGAAACCAAGTTATCCAGGTAAGAATTTATTAGAGAAACCATGTTGGCACATCTGGGGAAAAAATGAATCTGAAGCTCCAGGTTTTTCCCTCCCAAAGAGAAATTCAAAGATCCACCTCCCAGCCATCCCCCAAAGGCCACAAGGTCCAATCCACTTCCAGCTCAACTGGATGCCTTCCTTCTGGCACTGCTCTTCCAGGTGCAAGTTGACATGTCCTTGACTCTCTTGGAAAGAATGTTGTTTGGTCTACACTCCCCTGCTACATGTGAATATCCCACCTCCCAATTTCCCAGGCACTAAAATGTGGCAGCTGCAGAGGCCTTCTACAAATATGGCTTCCAAGGCTGACACCGCCCCGGAAACAGCAAAGGACCAGCCTGCGGTGCCTCTGCCAGTGAAAATGGAATGAAAATTTTAGCTGGCAGAGCGCTCGGACCACCACAGGCACCCCGGATATGAGTGATGTTGAGCTG
>JANHFL010001678.1:15166-27091 GCA_032468155.1 Oxyrhabdium leporinum | reverse complement strand
CCCCTTTGCAAAGGCTAGCTCATTTTCAAGTGCTGGCGACGGGAATGAGGCTAAACCTCTCAGATTCGCTGCCCCCCCCCCAAACACTTTTTGGCTGCGTTCCTGACTCTGAAATCTTGGAAGGGGGCAGCCGGTTGTCAAGCCCCTTGCAAGCCAAAAATAATGGCTCGAGGGTTTTATTTGACTTGGTAGATCACCCGTTGTGGCAGGCCCTGATTTATAACATTTTCCTTTAAATGTTCCCAAAGGAATATAACCTCCAAAAAAGCAAACACTGATCTCTTTATAAAGCCAAGATTATTTTATAAGCTGCGGGACACGTCTCCCTGCTCCCTTTCAAACATGTCTATTGGTTGTGGTTAGAGAAAACAAAAGTGGAAGGAAGTCTAGGAGGAATAGATCAGCTCCAAAAAGAACATCTTCTGAAACTGATAGCAAAAGGATGAAGCTAGGAACAAGGCAAAGGGCCTGACAGAGATGGGTTCTGAGGCAGTCCCAAAGAGATCATTGCAAGTTTCAACACAAAGCTGATGCCAAGGTTTTGGGTTTCAGGACTTCTTTAGTTTCAGGGAGGGCCACCTAACGAAGAGGAAGAAGGTGACAAGAAAAGAATGGAAACTAGAAACTCTCTTGAAAAAAGTAGGACCTCATTTCAGGCTTCCCATGGAGAAGAGGCATTTTAAAAAAAAACAACCTATAATAAAGCCATGCAATACTCATTCTGCTTACAATAGGAGTGTCCAACCTTGGCAACTTTAAGCCTTGTGGACTTCAACTCCCAGAATTCTCCAGCCAGCCACGAGGAGTTGAACTCCACCAGTCTTTAAAGTTGCCAAGGTTGGACAGCCCTGGCTTACAGAGTCACACAACTGTATTAATGCGGCATCACCACGACTGGACAGAAAAATGTGGGGTTGACGAATGCCACCTTTTAAAAGGCATCCAGAAAATGATTAGATAAAGAAGGTGGGAGCACGGAACATGGAGGCCACATTCCTTCACATACTGATCTGGGGAGGGGGGGGGGAAATCTGGCCCAAGGAAGTTTCTGCCCCCTCAGATACCACCAAAACCTACATGTAGTTAGTAATGCAGGTTCTATTTCATTTGGAATTTGTTGAACGCTGTTGTTTACAATAGACGTTGTGCCTTTTCATCCTAATTGGAAACATTTTGCATTAAATCTAATGGGTGAAGCAAAGAATGTAGAGTGTAACTGATCGGCTTGTCAACCTGAACTTGATTTTCTGTGATCTTAGGGATGTCACTCAGAGGCTTCCCCATGACAGTGGACCCACATCCTCAATTTAATTCTATTTTCAATAAAGACACCGAAATCCACCTTTGCTTTATTGCCCCCTGGGTCATAATTAGTGGTTTGAGGATAAATTATCTTAAGATACCTTTTACTATGATAGATTTAAAATTTCCAACTTATTACAAATATGTGATCCTACTTAACACCAAACATTTGAATTCTCTGTGCATCCATCTTTACAACAATAAATGTAAGGATTCCATTTTCCCCCATTCAGAGTCTCTTCAAATAAAATTACTATGCCTCCATTCATTTATTTTGATTTTTAAATGTTATGAAGGAGGATTTGATTTCTACAGAGGTTTGCTAGCTTCCCTTTTAATTGCCTGGAAAAAAGGAGGCTGGATGGACAAGTATGTTGGTGAATGAATACTAGGCAGCTTAACTAAGAGCCCAGCTGTTGCTGGTCTGCTTCTTCTATGGTACATATCTTTTCCTTGATAATAATTTCTTATAACATTATCATTATTTTGTGGGAAGCACCTGACCCATTAAAAGTGCACAACTGTTACTGTTAACTTATCTGCTACATCATCCCTCTGTTTTCAAAAGCTTCTGAATTAAACATGAGTAGACAGTAGGAAGTAGATGAATGGTTACTGTTTGAACACTGGAGAGTAGAACTTTTTCTTACATGTCTTTTTACAAGGCGTACTTGGGAAAGTCTTCATAGCAGATTGAGGTCCTTCAGAGAATGGCCATCAGCCCTATAAGGTAGATCAGACTAGGAAACTCAAATTAGTATCTTAGAGTGGTCTCAAGTCATGCTTGTCTGACTGTTGGCTTGGTAGTTGCAACAATTTCCTGTCCTATCCTTCAAGGTCATTCCTTATTCCCTCTATGGCTATTCACCTTCACTTTCTTATTTATTGCTAATAAAAGAAAGACCCAGTTGGTTTTTAAAAAAATACTATTATTGTTAGCCAAACTGCATACCTTTGGAAAGAAAGTCAGAATATACATGGACTGGGTGAATGCATGGATAAATAAATAATATCCTTTGATTCTAGCTCCAGTTCATGTATGTTATGGATTTGAATTCTGTATTTGTTAGTGCTCCCTCACATCTTCTTTCCCAGCATTTCCCCCAAACCCAGAAAGTCTAAGGCCAAGCAAGCAATTGTTATCTCTCCCATATCAAGATTTGGAGTCTGGGAGATGATGTGGTCATTCAGTCTTTCTTTTTCGTACAGCCGTAATTTCATGTCTTCCTCTAGTCTTTTTATGAATTCTTGTGGTCATAACAGCTCTTCATTGGTAACCATGGGGGAAAGCAAAGCCAAGTTGGTGGTTGCAACCGTATGATTGAAGCCCTACTCCTTTGATCCCACAATCACCTCTTTCATCTTAATTGTTTGAACTCTGTTTTAGATACTATGGGGGCCCTATTAATCCTAGTCTATATCCTATCTATTGTTCCTTATTTTCCTTTTCGCAGCATCAAGTCTTTTATTTTCAGTTCAGCTCTATTTCCTTCATAACCTTTGAAGATGACTAGCTAATTATCCTGTAACTTTTATATTAATTGTTATTTCCCTCTTTTTTACCACTCAACAGCTAAACTTTACCATTGGTGATCACATGAGTAGATGTATAAAAATCAGAGAATGGTCTTGATGTGCTCCAATATAAAATGGAAATGCCATTATCCAAACTGCTATTGCAAAAATGGTTCAATGTTTTAAAGACAATCACACCCACTCCCCTTTCTAAATATCTTAAGCTATTTGAACTGGACTGAAAAACCTCATGCACTTGACTGAGAGTTCATAGAACTAATCCTTACACAAATAAGTAAAAATGTCATTTTGGCTCTCTTTCTCTTAATAACAAGAGAAACTTTTGTACAGCCATTGTTTCTGACAGTTCATTTCTTCAAATTAAACAAGTCATTCATCACTGTGCTTCCAGCAGCCAGAACCTGTCTTCATCTCCAAAAGTTCAGCATGATGAACTTACCTTCAGCAGTTAATCAAGTATATTTTACATCCCTTGACAGCACATCCAGAGACCTGATACTGTTCTTATGGCAGAAAATTCTGTATGATGCATCTTCCAAATTGAATTACCTTTCGGTGTTTAATAATGGGGGGTCTGCAATCTTGTACTCCTAGAGAACACTTCTGGAATGTCAAGAACATATTCTGGGCACTGTTAGATAAGGAGCTTTTTCATCCTGAAAATGTCTGCAATGGAAGGCATTCAGCTGCAAAACACCAATATTTCAGAATGCTACCTGAATCTAGCCGTCCTCTAGAACATAAAATCAAAAGCATTTGAACAAAAGGCATTGAAAAATAAATTCTGAGGGGGTGTGTGTCCTCCTAAACTGTAAGAAAGGAGACAGCTTCAACTGCAATGGATCCCCCCCCCCAACACACATACATAGTGTGGGTTTGATAAAAAAGAAAGCTGAATTGGTCATTATCAGATGGCACTCTGATAGTAACCTTAGTACTATGACTATACTAATGCACTGTTCCTGAGCTTATGTGGTTATCTTTATTACACAGACCTGTGGAAAGACTTGAAATATCTGCAGAGATGCATGACATATAGTAGATCACTCCCTGTTACTTTTAGGTAGGAAGTATATTTAATGGGCAATTCAACATGAACAGATTTTTAAAAGTAGCCATAAGAAGCCCAGGACTCTATATGTGTGTGTGTGTGTGTGTGTGTGTGTGTGTATCCCTGTTTCAGTAGGTACTCCAGCAGACTTAGATTTTCTCACTGTCTTCATTTTAAAATTAAGCCTTCTTGACTGCTATTTTGTTAACTGAGATAAATTGGATCTCAACTGACCCATATACCCCATCTTTTTGAGTTGCTGCTGGTCAATATTTTAGATATTTTCCCCTCAGGTTTTTTTTAGTGTTTCTATAAATATCTAAGACTATATTCCATAAAGAAATATGAAGCAGTTTAAAACTAAAGTACAAGATGGTTTTGTTTTGTTTTTTATGAAAAACTCATTTTCATTAAAAAATGAATTCAAGTTGGGATACTGAAATCAACTCTATTAAGGGTTGTCACCTTCTCAAGTAGTCCTATTTGTTCAGCTCAGACATATGTTTGGGATAGTTTCAATTTAGCTAATAGATTGAAAGGTCATATCATGAATCAGCCACTATTTTGTCAGTAGTTGGCGGACATGTTAAAAGATAGCAGGAAGAGTTGTGGCAAGCACCTGGGCACACTGTCCTTAGCGGGAAACCTTCAGGCCATTTTATACTTTCTTCATTCACGTCAGAAGCACCTACAAATTATAGACATGTAACATTCATCACTGAACAAATAAAATAAGTACATAATAGATCATAGAAATATAGCACATGTAAACAGTATATGGAATAGGATTAGAACTAAATTAACATTTGCCCAGTATCAGGCCTGCTCTTCCTTTATACATTTGAAGGACATCAGATGCACTGTAGCATTTGTGAGATGGATTATTCTTCTTTACACTCGCAGAATGTCTTCTATAGGGAAGCCCCATTTTCTTAGATCATTCTTTGATCTCCCTACTCTGGGGGCTGTCTATTTAGTGATTTCCATTCCGGCCAAGGTTGTTCTTGACCAGTCAGCAGACAGTTGTGTGGTTGTGCCCAGTTGCCCAGTAGCTCCTTACTCACCTTCCATAGTTCCAGGGCAGTTTGTGGCAGCTGATTGTTAGGAGGGGCAGAAGTTTTGAGGAAGCTGTTTCTCTATCTCAGTCTTGACCCTAAAGGTTGATGGTCATATAACAGGCATATTATACAGTACATCAATTGTGCAAACGTATACAATTGAGACCATAATCCAACTAGGACCTAATGCTGCAGTGCAGTTGGCATGACAAGTTACTACATTTTGGGGAACAGTCTGACAATGTAGCAACAGTCTGACTACGTGGTTGGCCATTGAGGGCGTATTTTGACCTCTCCATTAAATACAGCAATATGAAACAGATATCTTTCTTGAGGTTGACTACCTTGTCTCAACCAGCTGACCCACACAGAAGCTACTTGAGCTGGATTCAGGTTGCAGAAACAACATAAGGTACAGGGGTACTTTAGCAGTAGACAGCAAGACAGGAATCCCAGAAGGAGACAAATAATCACTGTTGTTCTTGCCTTGCCTCCAACTCTCTTCAATTAAGAAGGAAGGGGGTGGCGGGAGAGAGACCAACCTAACAAATCATTCCAATGAGACCCCAGGGTGAAAACAGAGTCTGCTTTACAATTGCTAATGAGGTGCCAAGCAATTTGTTACTCCTCTTACTACTGTATGTTTTATTTCTGGAGGAGATAAGTTCTGACTAGAGACTTTTTTGCCTCATTGAATTTAGGAGGGCTGGGAAATTCCATAACTGAAGGTGGATAATTTGAAGTGAAAAAAAAAGAATTTCGTTGATTCTAAAGCAACAGGAGCTGTATTTATCCTATTGTTTTGTACTCATATGGAGGCTAACCTGGAAATAAACAACCACTCTTCCCTCTCTTCCATATTGGTTGAAGTGTCATGGTGGAGAACTAACAAACTCTGACCAGCACGATAACATATACAACCATGGATCAATTCAGACAACCCGCTCTTAGATACAAGAATATCACAAACATATACTTTAGGGTATTGACAAGTGTGATGAGTGTTCAAAGAACATACTCTTACCTGTCTTGCTGTCTACCACAGCCATAAACTGTCCTGTATGGTTAGATGTTCTAGAAATTTCTAATCTTTGAAAAGTAAATTATGGTGCAAATTTAGCTGCTAACTGTTGGGGCTGTTCTTACATGAATCAAATGAGGGGGGATTTTCATGTCCTGCCATTATCTCTCAGATGAAAGGGCGGATAAAAATACAGTAATAAATAACAATATTTGTTGTTCCAAGATTCAGTGCTTTTTCTATCTAACATCATAGTCATAGAGGTACAACATATATATGTTTAAATAAATAAATAAATAAATAAATAAATATCTGCCACTGTTTCTACCTGACCACGATCATATCTTTCTAGGTTGTCCGGTTTTGTGGTAGCATTGGTGGTATCTCTCCTATCTACGGTTGAATTTTGGCAACAAATTTTGGTGATTGTCACTGCTATTTATACTACAGTTACTATAACTATGTATTTGATGTTTAATTAATAATTACAGATCTATATTTTATTTTTCTTTATTGAATGTTTTCTGGAGATCCTTTGCTGCCCGATATGCTACCTAGCATGGGAAGATGTAATGCAGCAGTGTCAAGCCCAAGGTCTGGGGGGGCGGATCCGGCCCACGGGGTGCTTAGATCTGACCCACAGGGCTGCCCTGGAAACAGCGAAGGACTGGCCTGTAGTGCCTCTGCCAGTGAAAATGGAGCTCGGGAAGGCTACATGAGGCTCTCTTGAGCTCCCTTTTCACTGGCATGGGGTTGCAGGAGGTCATTGCAGTCAAAAACAGAGCCCAGGAGCCCGTTTTCGCTGGCAGAAAGCTTGGCCCCCCGACATGAGTGATATTGAGATGGGGACACCCCCTCTGGCCACACCCACCCCAGTCCTCCAAGGGCAAACACAACCTTGATGCGGCCCTCAATGAAATCAAGTTGACACCCCTGATCTAACGCTAATACTAAATTAAATGTTTATGCTACCCATTTCTCCTATAAGGTAACACTGGGTGAATTACAGGTAATAAAACAAGTAGAAAAAATAATTAAAATATTAAAACATTAAAACTACACAGATTAAGATTAAAATTATTGTTAGTCTTTATGGCTTTTAGGCTGTAGTAAACGTTTTGCTTTGATATGTTGTCTTCTAAATGGTAATGAAGATGCTTCTGTTCCAGAATGCATGGTTGCTTAAATTTTTGTTTTATAACAAAATTTCTACCTCTTTCCATTTTGACTGATGTCCTGAAAATGTGCCCAAATTATGGCCTGTGAAGGGTGGAGGTAACCCGCTGGCATGCCTTTTATGGCCTTCGGAGTGCAGTCGTAATGCTTCATATTTTTAGACATTTTTTAGTTTTCAGTATTAAGAAACAAAATAGGTGCCAGGTCTTCAAGACATCAATTTCATCCCTTAAAGACCTCCTACCTTCAAACTCAGTCTTGCCTTTGCTCCTTTTGGCATGTAGCCCTCAACATGCTGTGCAAAGGCTGACAAGACCATCGAATTGACATAAGTTGTATTCTTTTGTGCAAGTTCATTGTTCTAGTAGCGTAAAATAAAGCCAGATCAACACAACAAACAACCCTCCCTTCTTAACCTCTTCCTTTCTTAGGTACTTTCTTCTGCATGTAGAGAGATTTGACTCCTCAACAAAGCATAAAGCAAAGGGGTGGTAAAGTAAGAAAACACCAGCTCTGTGCCATGTAGCAACTATGGGAAGTTTATATAATACATTTAGAAGCTGGGGGTGGGTGGGTGGAGAGATTTTAAAAAGTGACATTTTTGAAAACCAGCCAAAGGCAAGCAATCAAAAATGGGACACTGTCTCTTTAAGTGGAAGACTGCAGGAGCAAAGGGAAATTAATTAAGTATTGGACGCTGGTATGGCGCCATGGAAAGAATACACAATCTGGGATCTGCGTGCCAAATCTGAAATGAAAAGGAAGGTGATCCGTCATTTTTTGCTGTTTTTTCAAGACAGAATATATATTTTTGAAAGTTGACTAAGCAATTACCCAAATTAAAGAAACTGGAAAAGCAAACAGTGGTAAAAATACTTTACTTCTTTTCTTTTCTTCGTTTGAGAGGTAAGCTAGTTCTTTATAAAAAAAGAAGTGTGAGCTTTAACAAGAATCTTAACAAATATAAAGAAGACTGCCCCCCTATTGCCTTAATGTTTAGTGACAGGGTCCTGAAAGTAAGACGTCTGGCTGAGGGATTCCAGCAAACCAATGCTAGTAACTTCAGTGTGTTCGCATCCAGTTAAGAAACATCTACATAAACTCTGGTTAGTTGAATCACTCCTAAATCATTGTGCTTCCCTCTAATCAAGTTGCCTCTTAAGTATTTTTTTCCCTTTAAAGACTATGAATGTCTTTGATGAAAGGAGACATTGGCTATGACAAGCTGAGCTAACATCCCTGCCCTCCAAACACACTCACTTGCCTACACATGCACAAGCTCTCCTGACTACCATGTTTCTTCGAAAATACGACCAGGTCTTATTTTCTTTTGATCCCTGAAAAAACGGCTAGGCCTTCTTTTTGAGGGGTGTCTTAATTTTTCCCCCATGTGCCTGGCCTGGCAATTGGGCTGCTTCTTTTGTGGCCGAAAAGAGCGAGTGATGCGACCCACGTCCCTCGTGCACCCTTGCCTACCTGTAATGGTCACTTGAGTTACTGGTAGCCATCCATCCGAAAAAGCCTGCCATTGTCCATTTCAGCAAGCCTGGCCACCGGGCCATTTCTTTTGCAGATGAAGAGTGTGTGGGTGAGTGACGTGCCCCACGCTGCCTGCAGTACGTAATGTTTTTTTGAGTGTTTATGTTTGTCCCAATTCACATGGCCCAGCGCAGCAAGGAAGACCTTTTGCAAAAAAGATCCCTATGACAGATGTTTATAGCCCTGGGTCAAGTGATCCCCTTTTGCGACCTCCTGACAGGCAAAATCCATGGGGAAATCCAGATTGATTACAATTCATATTGATTGTAAACAACCCTTTCGTAACTTAATCGCAACCACCACCCCAGGTGGCTTAATGGATTGGGTTAATGGATTAATGGACTTAATGATCTTAAGTCTTAAGATCTTAATGATAAATAACCCTTTTGTAACTTACCAACTGCATGCCAAATCCCAGACAGCACCCCAGGCTTGCCAGAGCGGACGATGGCAGACTTTTCTGAGAGTGAACAGCTACTAGTAGCTGGAATGACTGTTACAGGTAGGCAAGGGTGCACGAGGCACATGGGGAGAGTGGGTCACTCCTTTCAGCTGTGAAAGAAGTGACTCTGTGGCCAGGCGAGGTGCTTTGCTCGCTCTTTTGACCACAAAAGAAGTGGCCCGTTGGCTAGGCAAGACTCATGGGATGCGTCACTCATTCTTTTAGTCCACAAAAGAAGCAGTCTGGCAGCCAGGCAAGGCACATGGGGGAAAAATTAGGACACCCCTCGAAAAGAAGGCCTAGCCATTTTTTCGGGGGTCAAAAGAAAATAAAATCCTCTTGTATTTTTGAAGAAACACAGTAGTGTACATCAAAAATGTGATGTTGGATCCATTCCAATTATAGGGCAGTCAGTTACCAGACCTCTATTTCTCAGAAAGGCAAAACAACAGATAACACAAAGATACTCATACTGAAGCTAACATCATTTGCTCCCTCTCTGGATTAATAATCTACAGTATATATAGGCCTCTCTAATTCTTGTCAATTATCTCCTCCTTGATCCAATCTTCATAGTCCCACATTCTTCTCTTCACTTCACAACTCCCAGCCTTGTCCCACACTTTTTAATCCCTTCTCATTAAACCAGTCATTTCTAATTATTTCCCTTTTTGTCAGGTCATGCTGAGCCCAGGTATGAGTTATAAGTTTCCACTTAATTAACCCCTCCGTCCCTGGAAATCTCCCCATCATCCTCAACTCTTTTTTATGCTGAGGCAATAGTGATGGTGGGAACACACAGTGTGCTGGAGCTGAAAGCCCACTATCTTTACATCCTAAAATACCTTCAGTCTCTGTAGGTAATAAAGATGGCAAGTATCCATTTTGCTGATGAAAAGTGTAGTTATGTGTAGAGACTATGTTACCAAAGGGCATCCCTGTGCCTGTTATTGGGTAAATTTAAAGACTGTTAATTAGTATATAATGTTATCACATAAAGGATATGAGAAAGTATTTTTATGAATAACTATTTAAGAACAATACATATTTAGTATATAATAAAATACCATAACCATTTATTGGTGTTCAGTGCAATGTCTAGACCTTTTACTGTGTTTCAGGCATCAAATTGTGGCTAGGTAATATGCTAAATTATAAACCCTATTTTAAAATGTGACATTGCACAATGCATTGACTTCAAATCACCTAAATCATGTTCATTTGATCCCCTCATCATTGCTATCTATTTCTTTTTATATACAACCATATTTTAAAATCACAGATTGGCAGGAGCAATTTAAGACCCATCCACTTTTCTCCTACTAAAGAAATCCAGGTTAAAGCCTCTTGGTAGGATCTTCAGGCTTTATTTAAGCAATCTAATAAAGGGAAGTTGCTATTTATTTTACAAGATAATTAAATATATAGTCTCACACATAGATCCCCAGCCATGGGCCACTATCAGGTCAAGGCCCATTGGACACTGGGCCAGGCAAGCATGTGAATCCTGCACATGTGCATGATGTAAGTTGTGCACAAAAAAACATTCCCCCCCCCTGCTGCTCAGAACAGCCATCACCGGTCCCCAGAACCAAAAAGGTTGGGGACCACTGCTCTAAATTTTCTCATTTTCTTTAATATTCAACCAGAATCTGTCTCCTTCTATTTTGAGAAGTCTAGGTTATTGTTGAACCAAGAGAACAATAACAATATTAAAACCAATGTTGGATTTAGTGGCTTGCTAGTGTTCATGTCAGAAGCACCAAGATGCTTCCAGGTTGAAAGGAGTAGCTGGTGACATCACTGTTACCCAGGGAATGCCTGGTTAGGAAGTCCTTTCATGTCCCCATTAATGTGCCCACTGAAGTGGTACCTCTCTATTTACTTGGGACTGAATGCTTTCAAACTGCTAGGTCAGCAGGAGCTGGAGTGAATGACAGGCGCTCATCCTGTCACACACAGCACTTGGGTCTCAAACACATGCTTGCTGATTATCAACTCAGCATCCTAACCACATGAGACACCACATTCCCTAGATTTAATGGCTTAACTGTTCTTTTCCCACAATGTGATTCTATGATCCATGAAAGCCTTTCTCCCCCTGCTAACGAACAACTTAATGGGAAATGTTGAAAACAGATTCTACAATTTTAAAATCATTTCTACCCAGCAGTCAGAGTATTAAAGACTATTAAAATGTCACTCTCTGCTACTAGATCATCAGAGAACAGATGACTTAGTAACTGAGGAAATTATATTCAGTAGATTTTTGTGAAGTACCTGTTTTCTGTCTCAAAGACTTATCACATCCAGATCATTGCAATAATGGTACCTTAATTAAGAAAATGGAGTTACTTCTCAATTCAAAGTGTAGAAATAACCCCACATAATGAAGTCACCTGGTTTGCTCCAGCAAAAAGGACCCTTTAAAGCAGGGTGTTAAACTTGCTTGTCATGGCAGTGTCACATGATGTATCAGGATTTTTTTCCCCTTTGCTAAATCAGGCGTGGGCGTGGCCAGCGTGTGACACATCCAACCCACGGCCCATAAGTTTGACAGCCCTACTTTAAAGATACTGAATACTTTCTTATGCTATAATAACGATACATGCCTTAACCATGTTTACATCTTAAAGAGTTAACGTGGTTGAAGAAGCAGCTACGAATATAGCCAAGGAACTAGAAAAATCTGTGTCTTATTCTAAAAGGCACAAAATAATGTTACACAGCCTAGGTGGCGCAGTGGTTAGAGTGTTGAACTGCAGGCCACTTCTGCTGATTCAATCTAGCGGTTCAAATC
>JANHFL010001675.1:43955-55716 GCA_032468155.1 Oxyrhabdium leporinum | reverse complement strand
AATATTTTATTAATAAAGATTAAGGAGCCAGTTTTATTTAATGATTAAGATGCTAGTCTAGAAACTGGAAGACTTTGACAACTTAGCCATGAAGGTTGACTGGGAGACTTTGGGCAAGTCACTCAGTCCAACCCACCTCACAGGGTTGTTGTTGTTATGGGGAAAATAAGAGAAAGAATGTGCATTAGACATTTTTTTTTAAAAAAAGGTAAAATAAGGATCTAAACAATAAATGAAAAAATAAATAACAACTAGAAGATATGATGAAACACAACCAAAACTATAACATTGCTCATATAACAAAAATATACAGAATAGCAATTAATTGTAATAGTAGTACATAATCGCAATTAATTGTGTGACATATGAAGAAATTAGAGATATACACATAAAATATTAAAACAGACCTTTAATATATTATTAAACAGATAGCTACAAAAAGCATCTATATTCCATCTTTTCAGTTTTAGTAGAGTAAATATTATTTCAGTACAATCATATTTATATACTATATTTAAATCTTAATGGTTAGTTATTTAGACATCTATAGTAATGATTACAGAGAAATGGGTATTTTCTATTAATATTAATTAAAGTTTTGGATATTACTGTTACAAAGGTTATGATTATTTAACCTTTTCTTCAAAATTAAATATAACATTTGATAATAACATTCACTATATAATAACATTCAATTGTTCGACAAAAATGGTGCATTTATTTTTTGTCCAACCCTAATGCCAATAACATCATTAGCTTTATCCATCAGGGCAAAGCTCATATATTTAATAATTTTATGGATCACAGTATCCTGGAGGGGTGTCTATGGATATTCTCAATCATCCAGGTCGCAAAGGTGCTTTTCAAAAGATATCTAGACTTTCTTAGTTTTTCTCCTTGAAAACTAATCAGGTGACTCTGAGGGTACAGATTAAACCACCAAGTGCCCTCAACGACTTCAGAGAGTTAATCAACAACTTTCCAAGTGCTAACAGCCAGATAATTGCAAAGAATATAAATCCTTCTATTCCCCATCATTCAGTCAGAACTGAAGAAGCTTCTTGGATGAAAAGCAAAATGTTTTCAAGGAAAAAAAATAAGAAAGTCCAGTTGCCTTTTGAAAAGCACCTACTGGCTATCCTAGAGGAGGGTTTTTTCCCATTTATCATCCTGTCATGTCTTACACTGGGAGGTAGACATCTTGTATTTATTTATTTATTTATAAGCATTTTAAATAGACATCTAAGAAGCTTTTGTGAGATGGAGAATTACTACTGTTCTGTATGAAAAATCATATCCTTTGACTTTAAGGGTAATGTTTATGGCAAACCGCACATCTTTCGTGCATGTGCTGAAGTTATTATGATTTATTCATTAGATTTGCATTTCCTTCAGAAGCCCGTGGAAATATATAGCATTTCCCATTGGGATCGACTGCATTGAGATAATAACTGAATTTATGCAAGGTGCTTAACTCGGCTACTATATTAATCCTTTCTTTTTCAATTTGCACAATATGTGGAAGCATAAACAAACCAAATGCACAAGATTCAAGTATACACATACATGCAAACAAAGAGTGTAAAAATTAACCGAGCCTGACATGTACTAATTTAGGCACTAGATCTCCAGGTGACCTAATCACATATTTTGTATAAACAGAGCTGCTGTGATTGACCCAAGGTCCTTCAGCGTCTTCCATGGCTGAAGTTAGACTTGCTTAGTCTCTTAGTCTCAGTTATAGTCCAGCACTGTGACCAATACATCACCCTAAGCCTCTTGGTTGCAGCACATCCATTATGAACTTTGACACTTCTGCCAATGAGTTAGTCTCAAGACAGCTGAGATCTCTATACAACAATTATAGAAATTTGCGTTGGCAAGCATCTTATCTCTCATCTGTTAATGCACCTCCCTGCCCTTCGGAGATTAAAATAAAATAACCTTGCACACAGCCTGACAACCCCCATCTACTTGGAGGAATCCTTCAAGCTTCATTACAGACAATGCCAATGTAGCCATGGCAAAACTAAAAGCCTCACAGTGTTTTGCATCAAGCAGAACAACTGAGAAATTGGCTTAGTTTCTTCCTATCAAAGTCCAGAAAAATTAGTGTCTCTTGAGTAGAATTTGATGTGGCAGGCCCTGTACTCTAGCCACTTGTAACATGAAGATCATAATTACTTGCATATTCCAACAGAATTTAAAATCCAAGCCAACTCATGGTCTGTAGTGGAAGAAAGGTCCATTGATCCTTATCCCTTTCTTTATCACCCACATCTTCCATCATCAAATATTAATTAGGGAGGAAATTCAGGCTACATATTATGTAATGAAATTGTAATATTTGTGAGGGAACAGTGAGATAACGTACCCTGTTTCTTCACTGGGGGCTTACAAAATCTTTATAGCATCATCCAGCCATCAGGAATATGAAGCCTATCTGCATTACACTGTTTTGGCACTCCAGTGGTTTAATGATTGAAGAAGACATCATCAATTACTGGTGTGCAATGATTTTAGAGGGTGATCAGTGGACAATTGATAGAATTATCTTCCACACAACTAGCCAAATATACTACATAAAATGATGCAGTTATATGGGTAGTATGTTGAAAGGATAGTGAGTAGGGTCTTATCCTAATCTTATCTGCACCAACTCAGAAAGCTCAGACTGCCCAAGGAGCTGCTGATACAGTTCTACAAAGGAATTATTGAGTCTGTCATCTGCACCTCTATAACTATCTGGTTTGGCTCTGCAACTAAACAAGATGGACATAGACTTCAATGGATAATTTGAACTGCAGACAAAACAATTGCTGCCAATCTGCCTTCCATTGAGGACTTGTATACTGCATGAGTCAAAAAGAGGGCTGTGGAAATATCTACAGACCCCTCACATTCTGGACGTAAATTGTTTCAACTTCTACCCTCAAAACAATGCTATAGGACATTGTACACCAAAGCAACTAGACACAAGGACAGTTTTTTTCTCCCATGCCATCACTGTTAAACAACTAATTCCCACAACACTGTCAAGCTATTTAGTAAGGCTATATTACTATTATTCTTCTCATCTTTCCTATTACCTATCTCCTTTTCTACTTATGACTATAACTTGGTTGCTTGTATCTTTACGATTTATATTGTTTTATTTAGTTTCCTAGTATGATTTCTGTTGATTGCTTATTTAGTATCCTATGACTATCACTGTTGTATCTTATGATTTATGATGAATGTATTTCTATCCTATCCTATCCTATCCTATCCTATTCTATTCTACTCTATTCAATTCTACTTCTCTTCTCTTCTCTTCTCTTCTCTTCTCTTCTCTTCTCTTCTCTTCTCTTCTCTTCTCTTCTCTTCTCTTCTCTTCTCTTCTCTTCTCCTCTCCTCTCCTCTCCTCTCCTCTCCCCTCCCCTCCCATTCCATTCCATCCCATTCCATTCCTACTTGCAATTGCATGCTTTCAAATTGCTGGATTGGCAGGAGCTGGAGGGAATGACAGGAGCTTACCCTGTCATGCAGCAGTACTTGGGTTTCGAACACAGGCTTGCTGATCATCAACCCAGCATCCTAACCTAACCACATGAGCCACCACAGTCCTAGGAAACAATATTGATTTGATGTTTATTGCCCATGGTCAATCTCCATCATACTCCTACTGTGTCTGTTTTTAGTTACTGCATTCACCACACTATCTTCCAAAGGGGTGACAAAGCCTAACTGAATTTCTATTTCTAGAGTCTGTACTTGGATAATATCAGAACAAGTTCGGAAATAATATTCTAAGACCACTGTTAACATTGGCAGGATGACTTAAATCTGTCTCACTAGTGGGCAGGAACAAGATGGATACAATATCGCAGGGATATGGTAGTAAAAAGATATTTATGTTGTGATTTTATTTATTTATTGTATTTCTTACTCACTGCAATCCCGAGAGTCTCATCAGTTTACACTAATAAATAACAACAACCGATTTATGAAACCTGTCAGTTGCCCAACTCTGGGCAGCTCACAACCATCAAAGAAAGAAATTACAATAAAAGGTGGCAAGCATGACAGACCAGATGGAAAGAAATCAGGGGCCTGATTGTCCCTCCTCAAAGGTCTAGGTGAAGTTCCATGTCCTCACTACTGCACTGAACAACCATAAAGTGGAAACCATCAGGATTTGGGGGCAATCTCATTCCAGGGGCAAGCACTGCTATAGAGAAGGCTATCTGGGGTTCTCAAATATGACATTGTTTGATTGAAGGAGCCAGAAGCACACCATTCCTGCAAAGTCAAAATGGTTGAGCAGATACTATGGGAGACATATGACCTCTTCAGTTAACTAGTCCCTATGCTGTGTAGATAAAATTCCCAGAATAAAAATTCAAATATAAATGTTGGTGATACAATACCTAAGGGGCTGTCACAAAGAAAAGGGGATCAACCTATTCTCCAAAGCACCTGAAGGAAGGACAAGAAGCAATGGATGGAAACCAATCAAGGAGAGAATCAACCTAGAACTAAGGAGAAATTTCTTAATTGTTAGGACAATTAATCAGTGGAATGTTGTGAAAGCTACATCACTGGAGGATTTTAAGAAGAGATTGGACAACCATCTGTCTGAAATGGTGTAAGGTTTCTTGCTTGAGCAGGAGGTTGGACGAGAAGATCTCCAAGGTCCCTTCCAATTCTATTATTCTGTTCCAAAATACATGTTCTTCCTAATGAGGAAAACTTCAGCTTGCCTTCAGAAATTGTGGGGGCCTCAACACTGGAGGTTTTTAAGAAGAGAATGAATGAACATTTGTCTGAAAGGTTTCTGCTTGAGCGGGGGGGTGGACGATGGACTAGAAGACCTCCAAGATCCCTTCAAACTCTGTTATTATGTTGTTAAATAAATTGTAATCAAAATATAAAACCAGATATATAATCACCCTAGGTGTCAGGCATCATGAAAATGCTTAGGTGAAAGTGGAGAAGGGCCTTTCAAAAACAGACCCAAAGCCTTGTTGCCCTAGCAGTCCAGCTCCCTGTCTTTATACACAGGGATCTGAATTTGAAAGTTATTCTATATTTCAGAATCACCTACTTTGTGCAAAGAAAGCTATCTTTTCTAGCACTTATGTGCTCCTGGTTATGGTTACGTTTTCTGCTGTTTGTCGCCTTAATGTTGGCATTCTGTATATCTGCCTTTCTCCAGTGGTCACGTAAGCTGAAGCTAATGAGAACTGTAATCTAATACAGTTGGAAGGCTCCAAGTTGACAAGGTCTGCTATACCCCAATGGCCTTATTGATCTCCTGAAGCAGTTTTTAGAGGGGAGACTGAAGGCAGATAAATAGAAAAAGAGAGAGGATCTGCTTGAGTAGAATTACCAGATCAGCAAAACTCTGAAGAACAATACTAGATGGCAGCAAAGCATTAGACATCTCATAGCCCCCTGCATGGTTATTTCCTTGCATTATTTCCCAGTTCCAAATGCCTCTGCTTCCTTCATTGGCCTCTTTAGTTCTGTAGATTTCAAGTAGGATTTACACATTTACTCAGTTAAGCCATTATTATTTGATGATGACTTTATAGGTGATCTTGTAGTAAAGAATCAACTTTGAAATATAGAAGAGATTATATTAGCCACCTTGTTAGCCAAAACAATGGTGTGAAAAAGTTATAGTTAGAAATATTAGTTGCCTCAGCAGGTAGACAAAATCAGAAATGAGGAGGTGATAAGCTGCCTGGGAAAGCCGAGGGAAATCATCAAAACCATAAAAAAAAGTGAAAGTTAGAATATTTTGGACATGTGATGTGACACCCAGAAAAATACGGCATACTTCACTTAATCCTCTGAGGAAAGACTGAAGGCAAACAAAGTCCAGGCAGAAGAAGAACATCATGGCTCCAAAATCTAAAGGACTGGTTTAGACAAAACTCAACAGCACTTTTTCATGTGGCCGTTGATAAAAATAGGATTGCCAATATGATCGCCAATGTCTGATGATGGATATGGCACAAGAAGAAGAAGAATCAGCAAGTAGTTGGACAGCAGTTCAAATATTTATGGAATAGATTCCACTTAGGAGGAAGCCAGAATATAATCAAACTATCCTGCTTGACTACTACCATACAAGCCAGGATTGCAGGAAAATTATAATTATAATTATAATTATAAATTATAAAATATAAATTATAAGCTGTTTTTGTCAAGGAAAGTGTATATTTCATTCTGCTGCCGTTATTAACTATCTTATGGTTTATGAATTATATAAGCATTAGATATCCATATTAACTGGATTGGTTTTTTTAAAAAAATTACATGACATTACATTAACATCAAAAGGACATTACTGCATGATTATAAATAGGGTGCCTGTATTGCATGAAAGCATTTTTGGGAAATCACATGCCTTAACATACAGGGGCAGTGCAAATGGCCTCCAGGTAGCATTTATCACTTTTGCTCTGAACATCACCATTTGTGTCAGGACCCATATGGAACATTCATAAGGATGGGAGTAGAAAGTCTGGACCTATAACTCTACACCAGTGCTTTATATCAAGCAAAGTATTGACTATTCCTTAGTTGATGATGATGTCAGCTCTGCCAGTTGACTTGAGCAGCTTTCAGATGTACTTTGCAGAAGCATACGGGCAGTATGAAATAGGGTTTTCTACCACAGGAATAAGTATTGCTAGTAGATAACTAATGGGAAACTCCCTTTCTATTCTTGTCTGGAGAAGGTTTGGAGGCATGTACAATGTTGCAGATTAAGAAAAGGAAAAGTATCCTGAGACATGCAATCAGTTTGTCTAACATTAGGTTTATTCAGTGCAGCGTTCCTTGATCTGGTGCCTTGGACTACAACTTGCATAACTTCCCTCAATTGTTCATGCTGGATGAAGCTGATGGGAATCATACTCCAAAAGATTTGGAGGACACCAGCTTGAGGAACAATGCCCAAGGCCTGTTTTTTAATATTATGAAGACAAATAATGCTTTTAGAGGACAGAATTTATTGAAAAATTCACCATCTGAGCCTGTTCATGCTCTGCTGAAATAGCTGAAAAGGTTAGTCCATTTCTGCTGTATTATTGTGGAATGAAATGGATCTCTATTAACTACAGCTTGGAAAAGCTTCATTCTCCAGTGACAACTGTTAGAGGGAGGAAATTGCAGGACATTTTTGGAAAAGAACATATCTGTGAACCGATATTTCAGAGCAACCTTTGGAGCGGATTCTGCTAAAATGTATCTAAAAGGGCTTCTGATTCTTTCCTAAACCAACACACGTTGCTAAAGGTCTTCCTCAGAATTTGGACTATCACAAGGCATCCCAAATAAACAGCTAGGTGCCTTGAATTGCATGAAACAGTTTGCAGCTGATTGTTTTGCATAACATAGCACCAAGTGCTGTTGTCTGATGTTTGTGCCAGATTATCCCAACTCTGTAATATTAGAAAAGTCTTTGGTGACTTTTTTTTCTTATTGAATGAATGGGAAAATACGTTCAAGCATATTTCTCTTCCAAGCTTGGTGTACTTTTCAGACATTTCCATATCCTTTCCCTCACCAGGAAGTCTGTAGCTATGACTTTGCTTTGTCCAAGGACAATATTTGGGATTTTTTTTTGTGTTTAGAGCACATCAGGCTTCTTGCCAGAACTTAACAGTAAACCTGGCTCTTCAGACACTTAATTGCTTGTTCAAGAACGGTTTTACTTGGCAGAAGACTTTCAGACATGACTTGGCTGGATTAGACTCTATTGCAGACAAGAACAATGCTGTATATATAGAAATGATTTGCCATCTGCATTATCAAGAAGTCAAAACTTTTATGTAGGTCTATATTCCAGAACTTAAATTCTAAATGTCTTCTTTCCATATTTCTGAATTAATAAAACCTTGGTGATTTGCTTGAGTGGCTTGTAGGGATCAGACCACTTTAAACAAGAATATGGCTACCTTGGGAACCATATGTTGTTGCCTTGCTAGATTCAGCCCTTATGTCACTTTCTCTTCTATTTTCTTCTCTCCACCTCTAAGGTAGAGTCTAAAGCTGCAATTGACCCTGTTTCAGTGGGATTCTCCAATACATGCCAAAATTTGAAAATTTACAACAATTGGACCAGGATTTGCATTGATAAGCAAAGCGACTGATGAATGAGTTGTGCTTATTTTTACCTTTTCTTTTGCCACAGTTTTTAAGTGAATCACTGCAGTCGTGAAGTGAATCACATGGTTGTTAAGGGAATCCAGATCTGCCCATTGACTTTGCTTGTTAGAAAGTGCATATAATGATCACATGACCCTGGAAGACTTTAACTGTAGTAAATACATGCCAGTTGCCAAATATTCAATTTCTGGTCACATGACCATGGGGATGCTGTGATGGTTGTTAAGTATGAGGACTGGCCATGAAGTCACTTTTTCAGTGCTGCTGTTACTTCAAATGGTCACTAAATGAGTCATTGTAAGTTGAGGACTATCTGTAATGAGCTTGTGGCTCTGATACAAGGTTGTTCACATAAGTTGAGTTGGTGTGTTAAGGACATCTGCTTTTGCAACGCAGCTACCTTTTTTTGTGTTTAGAATGATATTTGGTGAATGCTTCAGAAGAAAATTCTTGCCCCCTCCATTTATCAGTTTTTTTATTAGTTTATAATGTAGCATACAAAGAAAATACAAAAGTAAATAACAGGAAAATAGGGAAGGGAAAAGGGAAGAGAAAAGTGAGGGAAAGACAAGGAGGAAAAGAAGGAAAAGGCATTGACTTCCGACTCCCTTTGGTGCAGTAGAACAAGGCATTAACATCAAGTCTCAACTTCTTACTTTTACATAATAGTTTAAACTAGCCATTTCTATAACAACAAATCTATCTAATTGGTAAAACTTAAAATCAAAGTTTCATTTTTCCCCCACCTCAGGCACAAAGTCCAGAAGCAGTTTCCAAGCAGAAATAAAAGTATTTGTATTTTTTTTTTCTTTTCAAAGAAGAAAATTCTTAATCGGATCTGTAAGTTTAACTTCTGACATTTTATTAGTGGTGTTTCTTCCCACATGTCTTTTTCCCCCGTTCCTTGATTTTTCTATCCCTACCCAAGAAAATCCTTGATTAATACTGTCATGATATCTAGGATGCCTTCATGAATGGGTTTCTCTTGTATTTCATCTGATACTTCTTAAATCAGGCATGGATCCTTTTTTCTTCACATTCAGAGTTAGCAGCTTGCTGCCAGATCAAACTCCCTATTGGAAATGACCGACTTCAGATCTGGCAATCATTTACTCAACTGGATCCTCAAAGTTAGTTCTTAGGCATGCTGCAAAATTAACCTGCTAGTCCAACTCCAGGAGTTTTGGATCAGAAAGGGAAGGGGTTGTCTATTTTACAATGTAGCTTACTTACAAGGGAAATGCAGTTTCTTACATGATCTTCTATTCCACAATCTTAAGAAAACTTCCATTCTTTGCGACATATAGCTGATCTGAAATGCCATAGAACATAGGCTTTTGTAGAGATCCCTCTTACAATAGAAATAATCTTTTTCAGAACATTTTCCTAAGTTCTGATAGTGCAATTGATGCAATTTT
This sequence comes from Oxyrhabdium leporinum, assembly GCA_032468155.1. Lineage (NCBI taxonomy): Eukaryota > Metazoa > Chordata > Lepidosauria > Squamata > Cyclocoridae > Oxyrhabdium > Oxyrhabdium leporinum. Next base: position 46,135 of record JANHFL010001675.1, on the reverse strand, counting down.
CTCTTTAAGTTACTTACCTACGGAGAAACTATTATCTTAAGCTGTTTCTACCTTTGGAGTACTCTTTGTTGATTTGTACTGTCCAATGGCATGCCAGATTTCTAGCCAGATTTTACCAGTTCTTTGTTTCTGAAGAACCTAGTGTGGTTGAACAATTAGACTGGAAGAGAATTCTGGGATGTTGAGTACATAACCCACCAATCCATATATCTGCTTTCAACCATTAAAGGTTTGTCCTGTGCTTTTTTTCTTCTCGCAAAACAGAGATTGCTTAAGCAAGCTGTCTCTTCCTGAGAAGCTTTTCTCAATGGCATGTCACTTCACTAATAAGCACTAACTAAAAAATCAACAAGCTTCATAATGTGACTTTGTTTAGTTAATTAGTTTCCTCCAGCATGGCTCAAGCACTGCTGGCAACTAACCAGTTTCTTGCCTTGCCTTTAAAAAGTTAATAGTTGACGTTTTTCACCTCTAGAATAATTTGTGGCTTGCCACCGTGATCAGACTAGGCAAATAGCTGGCACTATTGTATTCCCTTCAATGTGAATTGTATGCTTGTTTATTCTTTTGCATTCTTTTTCTCTTCAATAGATAGTAGCACAAATATTAATTTAATCATCCCAGTGCCAGAGTAAACATTCCAAAAGGTAGGGTCGGGAGTGGGAAAAGGGGCTATAATATTTGACTCATGGAACTGACTTACTCATCCTCGTCCAGAGAGGAATTTTGAAAACCATTTAAAACAAATCATTTCTGGACAAGCAAAGGACTTGAGATTGCCCATAAGTGCTCCAGACAGTTGTTTCTTGCAACTCTAAGGAGATCGCAAGACAGCTTATTATATAGGATATACAAATGAAATTGGCTGATATCTTATTAAAAGGGAATACAAATACCAAAGAGTGTCTTGGATAACTTTTTCACATTAGGTTTGCAAAAGTCACTTGTTAAACATCTGAATGCTGATCAGGGCTGAAATGACAAAGTTTTAAGGATTTAATTATAGATAAGAGATGGGATATGGAAAGAATAGATCATTTGTTGCATTTTTAAAAAGTCAATAAAGTTACCAAAATTGTTTATACTTGTGATGAAGTGGTAATTTGTTTATATAGTTCTCTTCTGTTTCTTTATTAAATTCTTATTTTTCTTTCCTTACTATTTTTTATTTTCTTTCTCTTTTCTGAGCCTTCTATTTTTCTTTTAGTTTGTATTAGTTTTCATCTTTGGTCATAATTCAGGTCCCTCCATGATTGACCCAATTTTATTATCTTTTTTTGTGGTAGTTACTAAGCAAATGCCACAGTTGTTAAGTGAACCAGGTAAAGGCTGGTTTTCAGCAAAACCATTGTAAAATGCAGCCATGTTACTGTGGGAAGCTGCCAGCAGCCATAAATGTGGGCCAATTGCTGAATGCGATGACATGACTGCGATGGGGGACAATTGTTGGAACTTTGAATCCAATAAAGGAGAACATTTGTAGCTCAGGGTTGAAATGCGCTGATGATGTTACCTAGTTTGGGTAATGAGACATCTGCAAAAAACAACCAACCTGAGAGAGCACCAAAGATCCCTCAACTTTGAATCCAGACTATAAGTATCTGCTAGGGAAGTCTGTTGTAAGCAATGGATTGTAAGTCAAGGACTATCTGTACATAAGAGACATAAATATGTCCAGGGGTAGGCTTCAAATTTTTTAGCAAAGGGTTCTCTGCCCTAATGACTGGCTGGCTGGGTGTGGCTGGGTGGTCATGTGACTGTGGGTGTGGCTTGGTGGTCATGTGACTGGGTGGGTGTGGCAGGTTGGTCATGTGACTGGATGGGCGTGGCCAACTCGCCCTCGCTTCTTTTGCCCTAATTACTTGAATAGTTAAATGTTTGAGACTATTTTATTATCTAGTGATATTGATTTCTCTGCAAAATAACTAAAATGCCATCAACTGAATTACATTCAGGAATGAAAAAGAGTTTCATATTATCCTTTGTAATTATAATGTGAATTAGTCTGTAGGTGATCCAGAAGATTTAACAATAGAAAATATTTCTATTTCCATCTCTGTTCCATCTCTATTTTATTCTGTTAAAAAATTGAACAGAAATAAAAGGATGCCATTTTCTATTTGAACTTCAAGAAGCCTCCCTCTCATTTTATTTCTGCACTAGCACTGAGAGACACTGAT
>JANHFL010001674.1:513936-531650 GCA_032468155.1 Oxyrhabdium leporinum | reverse complement strand
TATACCTCAGAATATTGCCCCCACAATCCGGGTCCTCATTTTACCTACCTCGGAAGGATGGAAGGCTGAGTCAACCTAGTTGACTCATTCCCAACCTAGTACTCCAAACTTTTTCTCTTCCTTTCTTTCTATTTCTCCCTATGACTTCTGATTTTACTTCTGCTCTCTCTATATATTTACAGCTTTATGCCTGTTTGATGCCATTGCCACACAAGTCAGAGTATTAGTAGCACCTCCCTTCATCTTTTCCATTCCAGGAAGGTTGGAGATTAATTGTGAGACAACTGAAGTTGGTTGTCTAAATAGAGTTGTGCTTTTAGTTATTTTTATTCTGTTTATGGAATTGGCCAGTAGCTCCTACAGTTCTAAATTAAGACACCTCAAGTTGCATTTGACTCTTGATGATTGCATCCATGTAATTTTCTTCAGAAGAACATAGGGGTGATTTGTCATTGTCTTCTGGGGATTTTTAATTTTCCTGGTTAGGTCAACAGCTCTGGAATTCCTATGTCAACCACATTCAGAGAGTCAGTTTGGGGTAGTGGGTAAGATGCTGGCTTAGAAACTAGGAGACTGAGAGTTCTAGTCATGTCTTTGGCATGAAGGTTGTCTGGGAGACTTTGGGCCAGTCACTGTCTCTCAAGCCAACCCACTTTACAAAGTTGTTGTTATGGGGAAAATAGGGGGAGGAAAGACTATTGGGTATGCTTGCCACCTTCTCTTATTTATAAAAATAACAAAGGTGGAGTAAAAATATAAAAATAAAAATAAATCCAGATACTGGTGTATGCCTGCTTCACTTCTGAGATGAGACATAGTCACTAGGTCAGGCATGTCAAACTGGCAGCCTGTGGGCCAGATGCATCACGCATAGGCCACATCCACTCCAGCTCTGTGAAGGGGGAAAAAAATCATGATACGTCATGTGACGGCAACGTGATGCGGCACGTTTGACACCCGTGCACTAGGTGATGTACCTGCTAAAATATTGTACTTTGAACTGCATTGCTTGATGTCAAAATGCCTCATTGGGAATGAAATTAAAGCAACTTCTTATGTATTACTTTATCTGCGGGGAAATGTGCTTCTGATTTAGTCAAACTCATGTCTCTTTTTAAGAGAATGTTTTGCAATCCATTCAGAAAATGGCAGTAAGAGTAAGATGTTAGCATTTCTGCAAATGGCTTTTCAAAAAGAACTGTAAATGCAGGAGAACCGGGTGTTCTGATTTGGGATTGGGATAGGAAAGAATTAACAGAGAGTCCGAATTTAAAACCCACCCATCCCCCCAATTTTTTTACCCATTTAGTAATTTCAGTTCAACCATTTTATAAAGATCCAAAGGGAATTCAAAAGATATTAAAACATATTCTATGTGTTACCACAAACATAATTCTGAAATGGAATCTCAAACCTGGTTGTGATTTACATATTCCTAGCTATAAATCTACTTTATAAGGACACAGTTCAGCCAAGAATATTTATATTCATATGATTTTTGATGCTTCTGAAAATTGTGTCCCAAATAAATTGAAGTTTAATGCTGTTTGTTTTTTACTGAATTGTGGTCAATCTGTTCAAAACATTCTTGTATGGAAGGAGAATAATTACAAGTGGCTGTCAGACTGTTTATTCTGAAAATAAGCCTTACAAATATTCATGCCAACAAATCCTTGGAATATTATCAGCCTCCATGATCAATAGATTTCCTTCAATTGATTATGCACTAAAGCAATTTGCAGTAAATTTTGTAGATATGTTAGAACTAATGAAGATAAATGTCATGATTGCATCAATTTTTACTTGATTTCTTTTCTCAACATATTCTTGCTGAACCATGAAAAAATGCATGCCACAATTACTTAGTGTCAAGTGTATAAATAAATATAACGGAGGAATTATTTCCTAAAGCACTGAATAGATGAAAATGTTTATACAATTTCCGATAAAAGTTTATGGCTTTATATTTTCATAATATCTTCTGATTGCAAAAAGAACTATTTTTTGCTAGACATTTAGGCAGGCAGGCAGGCAGGCAGGCAGACAGACAGACAGACAGATCCATCATACTAATTCTGTTCAGGATAAGCAATATTATGCAAAATGAGAAATAAATTTTGTCATAATTATCCATAATTATCCAAAAGAAGACCTTTTGAGCCTTCAAACACTGGTAGACCAGAGAGCATCCAAGGAAATTAGCTCACAGCTTGATGGCAGCTATTTCATGAAGTTATCTTCAGCTATTTCATTTCATAGTAATCTTTATGAGAGAGATTTTTCAACATCAGCATTTTGATTGTGGCATGGAAACTTCCTCTCTCTTTCAAGAAAATTAGATCAGTCACTGATATTTGTTTTTAAGACAAACTAAAAATGCAAAATTAAATGCAATGTAAATTAGATATGACTATAAAATACAATGTATATGAACAATGAATATAAAATGATATAGTGATGTATTTTTTTGGTCATTCTTCCTGAAAAAAATGTCAGAACATCTACATTTCTAATAACTGAGAAGCAACTATAGTTCTTGCCTTACATTTACTTACAGATGCTATTATATGACAGGAAGCTCTTTTTGTATGTATAAAAACAAAAGGAGAGCATATCATTACAAAAACAGAAGCCATTCTGCTCCCAATGCCTTAAATGCTGATTTAATTTTCTCTGAGAGCTTTTCAGATAATGCAATGTCCCATATTCAATTCATCTATTATGAACAGACAGACTGGAGGCCTTGTTGACTGCAATCTCCGTAGAAACAGCCATGTGCAAAACACAAAATCCATCTTCAAGCCTCGTATTTAAAAAAAAAAATCTTTCCCAATGGATTGCAAAACCAAAGTTCCACACATTATACGTTGAGTTGGGCTTAGAACTTAGTTCTGAGAATTGACCCAGATTGCTACATAGACCTATTTCTGGGGAAATGGTTTAGTCCAGTTTTTGTTTTTTAATGGTTCACTGGTTCAATCCAAATGAACAGGCATTAATTCATTATTGACTATCAACAGGAGCATTCACATTTTTTTTCTAAGCTAAGAGTCCCTTGGTTTTCAATTGGGTTACTGGAGGCTACACCCAAAAGAGTACAGGTCAGGATGTAAAAGGAAAAAAAAAGTTAATATTAATTAACTACTAACAGATTTTTCAATTACTCATGCATTTATAACTTTCCTCATTGAACATTTGGGGACAATGTTTGGAGAGACTCTGGAAGTTGCCACACAGGCATTTGTACCACACATTGATCCTGGAGTTGCAGCTGGGCTCCCTCTGGCTTAATAGTTGAAACACCACTGAGAGTGTCTCTTAAGGTGGAACTGGAAAATTCTTCCTGTGCATTAAGACAGACTTGGCAACTTTAAGATTTGTGGACTTCAACTCCCAGAATTCATGCTGGCTGGGGAATTCTGGGAATTGAAATCCATAAGTCTTAAAATTGCCAAGATTGGAGGCCTCTGCATTAAGAAACTTTTTGCAAAATATTGATAGCTAGCACAAGGTGGAATATTGTGCATCTAAAAAATTAAGCTGTTCCTGGTAAGGAAAAGAATGACATGGAGTGCTCGGTCTTTCAGGTGCAAAAGTTCCACTAGATGGCAATCTAATTAGTCTTTTGTTGTCTTCTCAGTAAAATTAAAGAAACCCTTGCTAAGGGTCTTTTAAAAAGACTTTTAAAGGTTAGATTCTACCACCCACCCACCCTTTCATTTTATATTTACACTATTAGTATCTATGTCAGAAGTTAAATTCTTGAATCTTGCTCATGAAACTAAACCTTGGAGCTGATCAGTCTAAGCAGATGTAACTGATAACTCTATTGTTATATTACTAGCGGTATCATTTAATATGTAGCTATGGTTAGAATTCTGGGTATCAATATCAATTATTGTGAAATCCTGTCCACACAATACATCCTTCACACATCTCTTTAATTCTGCATTAGCTTTTAGGGCATATGGATCATATATTATCAGGAACCTAAATAACTAGGTCATTGGCTCTCAAAGGACAAACTTTGGGCATATCTTGGTGATAATAGAGCAATTCGTAATTACTTGTTTGAGATCTAGTTTAGGACTGTCATGCCAAGAAAACAGCAGAGACTTTTCCCCCCCCTTTTGGTGGGATAATGACCTTATTCAAAACTGAGGAAAGGGTCAAGCAGTTTAAGAACCACTGAAGTAGGTGCTACACAATTAATATGGAATGTTAAAGTTAGAAGGGTAATTTAAAGCAAAATCTTCAGAATCTTGATTTCAGGTGATTTACAACCCCTGGGCTGCCATCTAGTTATCCTGCATTTTTTTTCCATGCAACTCAATACACCCAAGCACATACATATGATGCATCAACATTTTGACACCAAGCTGCAACCATAAACACTTAACTGCTTGTTCCCATACTACTTGCCATAGCATTTAGGTATATTTTGGCATCATCAACAGATAAACAAATGATAAAACAATTGTTTTATCATATGTTATTTGTTCAATTGTTGCTGAATGGCATGGTGGCCCAGTGGTGAAGATGCTTGCCTCCCACTAGAAAGGTTGAGAGTTCAATTCTAGGAACCGGCAGATGTTTCTTTCCCAGGCACAAAGAAAAAATATCTGCTGTGAACTCCATGTGTCCACACAAACTCCATTTGGTGTCAGGAAGGGCATTCAGCTGGTAAACGCTCAGCTCCATCCAGTTGCTCCAACTCTACCCTGAATTAAGGGATTACAGAGTCATAAAAAGGAAAAGTTTTATTTGTTCAACTATTGCTAGCCATCCAGAGTAACTCCATACAAATCATATAAATACAAAAATAAAATCTGATTTTACCAGAGCTCAAATATAGCTATGTAAAAAAATATCCACTGACAACTTTTATATCAAAATCTGGGCTGTGAATAACCTGGCCATCAACACTGATCAAAGTTTCATCTTATCACTTAAGAAAGGGTTCTCTCGACATACATTTAGTATCAAATTTTCCTGTAGATTTGGAGTGAGGAAGAGAATCTGATCGTCTGGTTTAGAAGCCTCCCCATCAACTTCTCTTAACAACTGAGTTTCCCTTAACAATTGACGATGTTTTGAAAGCTTCATTGGCAACAATAGAAGTTATTAAGGAACCAGATGGTTATGTGGTGTGCATATATTGTTCTGGGGAATAGAAGTCATATGATGAGTTAGCTTATCCTTCCTCTCCAATGCCCCAGAATTATCTGATACAATCTCTCCTATATAGCATGTAAGTAAGGTAGGACAGACATAAATGGAAGAGGAAATATTCAGGGAAATGGCGGGAGCTGGAAGTAGAAAATGTCCTCCTTATGCTCTGTGGAAAGAGTGTGGGTTGGTCCTTCCCACTTGCGCCGTCCCACATTAAGTTTGACTCCATCAGTAGTTGGTATTCCCCATTTCAAGTAAGCCCCGAAAGAATGCAATCTTCAGGCCAAAAAAGAGTTTCTGCCTCTCTTGGAAGCACATTTTGTCCTTGCTTACATTAAACATAATTCTAATACAATAACCACAAAACATCCTAAAGCAGTTTGGTCTCACAAAGGATATGTCCTTAGAAGAACCAAGTGCTGTGCCATCATGTTTGCCATGTAATTTTTCTGAGTCCCTAAATTATTAATAATAGTTTTTAAGTACCATCTTGTCCGCATTCACATTGCCTCTTGTTACTCAGCAGTGTAATTACCTGATTTAATAGTCAGCCTGTAAACTCAGCTTGCTCTTGCTGCCTATTCTGCCAGACCTGCAATCAGCTAATAGTTATTTTTATTATTAGTTAGCCCTTTGGTTTCATAAGAAGTCATTTAGGCATGGAACAGAACCATCTTCTTTTCCCATAAACACCAAATGTGTTTCTTGACCATTTTTTAAAAATAAAAATGTTGTACGGGTTTTAAAGATTCTGTTCTCATTTATTGGCTCTCTCATACGTCCCTTTCATTATTAAAGAAACATTTTGGGGGTTAAATTCATTTCCCATGTGATGTCTGGTCCTGATATTTAATCATAGGGATTTGCTGCTGGTCACACATTATATGAACTCTCCTCTCACTGTATTATTTCAGCCAGCTCTCCTGATTAAATTATGGTATTGCTCATTTGGGGATGATATATTCCTTTATCCTGCTAGGAAGCAAAATTGGATAACAAAAGGTCCGTAACAGTGCCTTGTAAATAGCGCTGTTCATAATCGCAAGGGATACAGGCTCTCTATTTGTTTATATAACTTCTTAATTCTATTTTATGCCTAGGAAGGCAAGCTATGTGTCATGTTTTGGGGATTCCGATGTTTATTTAACATGTTTTTAAAATGTTGCCACTTTCAGAACATTTCAGACAAATACATGGTTAAAATGGTGGGAAAAAGAAGAATACAGATAGTCCAGTTCATTTAGTGGTCATTTGAAGTTATAATGGCACTGAAAATAGTGACTTATGACTGTTTTTCATATAACCCATGGTCATGTGATCAAAATTCAGACACTTGGCAACTGGTTCATGACGGTTCCATTGTCCCAGGGTCATTGACCCTGGATTGTGATCTTCTGACCAGCAAAGTCAATGGGGAAGCCAGATTCACTTTTAATCCTGTCACTAACTTAGTGACTGCAGTGATTCACTTAACAACTGTGGCAAGAAAGGTCATACAATGGGGCAAAATTCATTTAACATCTGTCTCACTTAGCAACAGAAATTTTGGACTGGATTGTGGTCATAAATTGAGAACTAACTGTATTGAAATTATCACGATGCCTGGTTAAAGCTACTTTAACAGAAGCTTGCTGAAAGTCTGAAAGTACAAATCACCTGCCATCTCCTTTACAGCCTGAGAAGTTAGGGAGGATCTCTTTTAAGCCTCTTGCCCCACCTATTATGCAGCTGCAGGCAATGTCTTCTCTTATCTGAGTGTTCCCTAGGCAGCATTTCTTTCCCCTGTCTCCCATGTTTTTTCTAACATACCACTGAGCGTGGTGGCGCAGTGGTTAGAATGCAGTACTACAGACTACTTCTGCTGACTGTCGGCTGCTAGCAATTTGGCAGTTCAAGTGTCACTGATTCAAGGTTGACTCAGCCTTCCATCTTTCTGAGGTCGGTAAAATGAGGACCCAGTTTGTTGGGGGCAATATGCTGACTTTGTAAACTGTTTAGAGAGGGCTGTATAAAGCACTGTGAAGCAGTATATAAGTCTAACTGCTATTGCTGGTGCTATTGCCACACAATTTTAGAGGTTATATGTCTGTCTCCAAGCTATTATGAAGCAGGCCAATAGGACTCAATGACAACAAAACATTCCCGTATGGAGTGCCAGTTGTAACACAATAAAAGAACAATAATTTGCCTGTATGACTTATACAATCTATCAAATGAAACAAGCTATGTACTGCATTAAAACAAAAAAGTTTTTTTCTTCCAATAATGTAAGATGCTGAACTGAAATGTTAGCACCAGCAAATTAAAATCGCTGACGAAACCTTGCAGAGTGACACGTAATTACCCAAAGAGTTTAAGCAGCAATCTAATGTCAATGCATCAGTATTTGCCCAGGTGAGATGGTACAGATTAGAGGGATGGCAGAGGTCACTAATCCATCAATTTGCAGGAGGAATTTTCCTCTGACAGTTAAAATAAGTGCTTTTTGGAGCTGACGCTTCTCCCACTCCTTGAAAAAAAAAGAGTGGTAAATTGGCACAAATGTCAGCTAGAATTGTAGTTCTGGCTATTAGAGTAAATGAGAGACTATTTAAGAAAGTTTCAGGGGAAAAAAATAAAGCCTTATCCTTCAACAACAGATGGTCTCAGTAAAAACTTTGTAATTTTCCCCTATGATGGGTGAATCTCATGTTTGAGAGGATCATAAATATGAGGAAGAGCTCAACCTTCTAAGCTTCCATAGGTTGACAGATGAATGTAACTGTGAGAATTGTGGCTGGAGTTATAATGTTTGCTTTGTGGTGAAAACAAGAGTGGGAAACTAATTGTGGGTAAAAAAGTAAGACTACTCCCATTTCACTATTAAAACCTTAAAAAGTGACTTGAAAATGTTTAAGTTGACTTTTAGATATTTTCCAGGGTTTTAGGGAACTTAAGAATGGGAGTACTTTGCCTCTCAGTTTTATTTTTTTATCCTTAAATTTCCCAAAAGACACTCCCCCCCAAAAAAAATCATAACTTAACTGAAATCTTGGGATGTATTTTGTTTCTGCTTAAGGATGGGAAAGAAAAGGAAACATAAAGAGTGATAAAATTCCCTGTTTCAATTGTATCATTTATGGCCTTCCGGGACCATGATGCTCTTACAAGAGTTCTCAATGTCCCCATTGTCTCATGTTTGACTACTATCATGTGCTTTACATGGAGCTGCCTTTGAAGGCTACTCAGAAGCTGCACTTAGTACAAAACAAATAACAGCTGCCAATGTCATATAACACTTGCAGAAAGTTAGCACCTCCCCCTCTTCTAGAAGAGTGAAATATTTTGAGAAATATAAAAAAGACAGTATAAAATATTTCCTCCAAAAGAGAAATAAAAATCTAAAGGGAGACCCAGCTCCCTGCCCACAAGCAGATACTAAGCTGAGGCCAGCTTTTAGAAATGCAGATTTGGTAATTCATTACTCCCCTCAGGAAGGTCTGAACAAAGGTAGGATTAACTCACTACCATCTAGCAGCAGAACTCACCACATTGCACAATCTCCCAAGAACAGTGTATCATCCTTCAAACTTCAACTAAACTTAGCTCAGTCAACCTATAGAGCCAGCTATGCTCCCTACAACAGCCGATAGAATACATGTTCTTGCACAGGAACAGGAAGCTCAAGTTCAAAGCCCAAGAGAAGATATAAAAACCCTTCACTCTCAACTCCATGTGTTCAGCTACCCAAAATCACACCTGCTTGGTGGTTCTGCTTCATCAATAAATAGACCCTCTTTCCGATCAGCCTACAGCCTCCATTTTGTCTCTAGTGCCTTTCTCCCGGCTTGGAACTGGGCCTTGATATTTCTTCCAACATATTGATTGTTAATAGACTTTCAATACAATTCAAAGCAGAGGTGGGCTGCACTTACATTGACAAGAGTTTCGCTGGTCGTGTGCGTGCGCTCGCGTCACTCACACGTGCAGCTTTGGGGCTGAAATGCAGCTTCAAACAGGCAGCTAATCAACTGAGGCAGCTCCGGTGAGTACAGCAGGGGTGGCACGGAACTCACCTGGGAAGCATGGATGGGGGAAAAGTTAGTTATTTATGGAAAGCATAGCAGAAGGGCGGGTGGAGGGCAGCCAGTGATCACAGCTAGAGGTTCGCCCAAAACCTCTCTGACCATGCAGGAGCCCACCTGCATGTTTCAAAGTCTTAGTTCATTCTATAAAGTCCTTTCATAGCTGGGAACCTGAGAATTTGAAAGACAACTCCTCAGGGATATGCATTTGAAGTTCCTCTCCTGCCCCGCCCCCCAGAATGATCAGAGGAAGGAAGTCATTGTTTCTCATGCTTTATCTCCATTACGAAACACTTTCCCTTTTAAATTTAAATGTCATCTTTCCTTACTATTTTTCATAAGACTCTCAAGTCAGAATTTTTCTGGAGTGCTTTTAATGGCTCAGGTTAATGATAGCTGTACAATGTCAGAGTATAAGTCATGTTATTTTGCTATTTTTATTCTTGTTTAATTGATTTTATTCTGGTATCACGGTGTCTAAATATAATAAATTAAAATATCCATCCATTTTGCCACTGAATATTGATGTGTGATTTCAGGATGCTGTGATGCAATAAATAAAAATTCTGGCTGTGTTGCATGAACCATGGCTCACCTATATCTATACTATTGCAAAAAAAAAATTAGGGGGCAAAGTAATTTCCTATTTTTTGGGCAAAGTAATTTCCTTTATATAAACTATGCCCCAGTATTCATTTCAGGTTAGCTACTTCATCCAAAACTCAAGAGATTTCCTTACGACAAATAGCAAAAAAACATTGAAAACAACTAAATCTTCAGAAATGCCAATTCCTTCCATTCATTTCTTTGACCGGTCTCCTTTATTTTATTTGCTAATGTTCTTTTATACATTTAGAAAACTTGCATTTTTACATCAAATAATTGATAGATGCTTCAGTGTGTGCCTTTACACAAGGTTTTGCTGGTTTTAGCAAAAGTTACTAGTTTAAATTTCAGAAGACTGAAGGAAAAAAAAGATTTCAGAAAGATATTCTGTCAGCACATGAGTAACCAGATACTTTTTTTCACAGTTTTTAAAACTGACATACAAGGCAGCATAAAACTCTATAGACATGTCATAGCAAAAGTAGAAGTTGAATCTTGAATCTGCCATATTTATTATTAAATTTATATGCCTCCTGTCTTGCTGACTGATATTAAAAATCTCTCTTTCTATATAAAAATGGACATAGAACTCCAATGGCAGCATTGTCCTAACATCCTAAAATTAATTCAATAACTACTATAGGAACTTTCCCAATCTTAGGAGCCAGACAAAATCTAGTCTTATCCAATAACCCAATTTATTTTAATCCTGCTAGCCTGGACTGTGCAGGAAATGGTAGTTTTTCTTAAAATTTTTGAATGCTTTCATAAACTAGTGTTTTTATGATGTTACTTAATATCCATGGCTTTTAAGCAAAATTTTAGCTTATAAGTTCTGATCAATATTTGATCTGTAACCATTTGTGTCTTGGTAGCCTTTCTAAGTCAAAGTCACCAAAGTATGGGTTTCTTTCTCCACTTTCCTTAAGTCATGGACTCTGATATTACAGACATCTTCCTATTTTTAAGTTGCATAGAGTTATCTTACTCCTGAATTCCTGTTCTGAAAAGAGGTCATGGAAGATTCTTATTTTTAATTAAAGTTGAATAAAGAGAAGGGGTTATCCTTAGGAATAGTCGAACAAACCCACTTGCATGGGTTCTTTTCCTGAGATTGCATGCTAAGGCATATTTAGGACTCATCCTTCATTTGTGTTGTGGAGAAGGACACCAACTTGGAAAGATGGAAGATGACTAAAGAGCAGCCTATAAATTCTAGTGTGATCCAAAGACAAATAAATGAGGAGAGGTAAATCTATATGTACAAACACACCTTTTACTTAATTTCATAAACATTTTATTTTATATGATGCTGCTGTCAGTGAATGGTAGAAGCAATGGCTGATTTGCATATGTTATTTACTGCTACAGGTAATACGTACTATATTAATATATTAATCTCCTAAGCCTTGGAATTCTCATCAAAACAAACTATAACTCTGGGTTCCAGCTATAGTCATAACACCATATTTGAGGATATGAATCAAATGACTTAATTTAATACTTCTTATACTGAATACCAGCCACCGATATCAGCTACCACACTTGGATGGCTCTCTATGCACTCTCTTTAATGATCATTTCTGACAGGAATACAAAGAGCATTAATATAACTCTAAGAATGGTTGACTTTTCAAAAAGTTTGTTCACAAGAGTTCAACATTTCCAGTTTGGTTCAGTTAATTATGCAAATTCCTATGCACAGTGATATTTGCTTGAGACCTATAGAGCGACCTTGTAAGAAAGAACTTAAAATCATTCCACACAAGTAGACATTTGTGATGCATCACCTCCCACTTCACTACTGTGTGGCATCACTGAAGACCATCCTGGCAGGGTTTCAGTATTTTCTTTAGCACTACAAGGAAGAAAATTGCTGTGACTTCTTATATTTAGGGCTGTCAACAAATCGACACTATTAAAAATCTATTGAAGCACTATAATTCCAGTCTGGGGAAGGAAGGACGAGGAGGGTGAATAGCAGATGGAATTAGATGCACAGCCCATGTTCTGGTGTTTTGACTTTAAACACTCAGCAGCAAGTTATCTGACATTTACTGAGTTTTTTATTCTCTTAAGGTAGTTCAAAAACAATAAATGAATTATTATTTTATATAATATATAAAATATATTATAATTATTATAATTTTTTTGAAGTTATCTCTCTTTTTTTGGTCCCAGTTCAACACATAAAGCTCTTCTCAGCCAACTACCACTGTATATGCTTTCTCCCATATGATCCTATCTATATCCTAAGACAGTGTTTCTTAAATATTTTTCCCCAGGCCATCTTCCCAGTTATAAAAATTATGGAGGATCCCAAAGAGCTTTTGCTTGTTTGGGTTATATTTATTAATATTTACCATATTAAAAATTAAAAATGACACATCTTCTGCTGCTACCCCTTATCACAATTGTTTAAAGGAATATTAATATTTTATTATTTTTCAACATAGGCTGGCAAATAGTTTTGATTTTGTGGGTCCTTGAGAGGGACTTGGCAAAGTCTAGGGGGCTTTGAACTACACTTGAAAAACTCTATTCTAAAATGCTGTTTTCTGTCACTCCCAGATTGAGTATGACGAACAGCTGGTGCTTCATTTTTTGAATGCTTTTCCCTAGCCTGACACCAACTGGTTATCTTCTATCTACTCTCTGAAGCATTTTGATATATTAATATTATATGTTTGGATGCTGGAGCAAAGCTTTTTAAAAGATCTGTGCTGGCTATGCTTCTTCTGCTTCTCTATTATATCGCTAATCATTGTCTTAGTTTAAAAAAAATAAGATCAGGTTATGATTTTAGACTCTTTATTAGGGACAATAGGCTTAAAATAGTTTTGCTATTACTATAGCAATTGATTTCAGAAGTAGATTTTAGAAGTACATAATCTATCTCTGCTGACTTTATACATTTTGCTGTATTAAATGTATGGCAAATAGCATATATCTATACCTGCTTGCCCCAAATGTATTTGGAGTTCCAATCCTAAAGTGTTTAGCCAGCAGCAGACACATATACCCAATTGGTATGTCTATACACAGATGAAGTAGTCAAAAGCATTTTCAGAATTGCACTAGTAGGAGGTTGGCCAATAAAACAGCACCACAGACTTTTAGTCTATTCATGTAAAAATTAACAGAACAGTGGGATGATTGTGATCACAACATGCTTGTTCCCCCCGATTAATCTCTATAATGAGTCAGGAGCCCTGAAAATGTTGTGTCTTGTCTACTGATCAAACAAAAGACATTATAATTTGGAAGCACTTTTTTTTTTCTTGGTTGTTTTACTGAAACTGCTAAAATTAACTTCCTGGTGGCTATGAAAACTACAAAATATACAGATGAGCCAAGATAATCAAGCAACAAACAGAGTCAGTTTGGTCCACTGGTTAAGGCATCAAGCTAGAAAGTGAGAGGCTGTGAGTTCAAGTCCTGCCTTAGCCAAACCACGAAAGCCAGCTGGGTGACTTTAGGCCACTCACTTTCTCGATCCAACACATTTCACAAGGTTGTTGTTGTTGTTGTAGGAGGAGGAAGATGTGCTGGATTTGTTCATGGCCTTGGATTGTTTGTATAAACAAATAAACAAACAAACTGCAATATCAGACACGCTTAATCAATTAACAATTATCCATTACTTTATAGAAGTTCTTTACTTGGGTTACACTTGTTTTTGAAAACAGTTATGTCATCATCATCATCATCATCATCGCCAGTGGTGGAATCTAATTTTTTTTACCACCGCTTCTATGGGCGTGGCTTGGTGGGCATGGCTACTACAAATTACTCAAAATTTCATATACCGGTCCACCAGAACCGTTCCGAACTGGCTAGATTTCACCTCTGATCATAGCCATTGTCTATCCACTGCAGGATGAAGGCCTCTTCCAAATGATTCCAACCAATATGGCCCTGAACTTTCTTTTGCCAATTGGGCCCACAATACTTGTTGGTGCTGTCGATCCATCTTGTTTTAGGTCTCTTTCGTGGATGTTTTTTATCAAGTGGGATCCATTCTATGTTTCAAACTGCCAAACTAGGCCAATGAAGGGTAAATCTGTTGGTTGATATTTATTCTGTTGACAGAGACCTGGGTGATTCATAGGAAATCAACAAGGAATTTGTTAATTAGTGACTATAGTAGCAACAAATGATGTCATTGGACCATTGAAATAAAGAAAGCTTGCAGTAATCAGAAATGGATTTTGTGTAAAGGGATTGTGAGCTGTGTTTGGTTCTTTTATTCCAAACAGATTCCTAATTCAAAATGCTTTCCTAATTTTGGCACTTCACTCTAATTTGTAGTTCTCAATGTATGTTTTGTAAGGCTCAAATCAGCTGGTCTCCACTTTTTTAGGAAAACCTGTTTCTTGGTGGGATCTAGAATCATCCTGAGATGTCTTGGTGATGGTCAGATGATACCTCCACATGGAATGAATTAGGTAGAATGGGCTGCATTTGCAGTCATTCTCAAAGATGTTTGCATTGGGACCTTCCTCATATGGCAATAGTATCTTCTCCTGCAATCCATAGTGTTTTATTTCAAGAGGAGTATTTAGCTATGGAAATAATATTCATGACAGCAACAACAAAACCTTTTCTGTCACAGTGCAGTTCTAAATCAGTGCCTGAAGTCACTGTTTCTCACTTTTTTTGAAACTAACAATATGAATTATTTCAAGTTATGCATGTTTTGTAGGTAATTTGCTGTGCTGCACTCAGAAAGAGTTAATAGGAACTAATACCATAAGATGACATGATTTAGGTATAAAGAACCAAGAGAAGAGAAGGATAATTTCCATGCTTCTCAAACTCATGAAGAAATACCTATTCCCAGAGAGAAAATATTTCACTTCTTTCTTGATTCATCAGTCCAACTGGAAGTTCCTGATAGATTTTCTTTTCTTCACAGAGACTGACTTTGTACTGCTCATGACATTTTGATGTGTGCGCATTCTGTTATTATGATAGTTATAAAAAAGAATCACACAATGCATTTTCTACCTTTCTAGAAAAGCAAGATAAATCTTTATTTCTTTCATTGACAGCACTCAGTATGTCAGAATTGATGTCACATACCTGCTCCAGATGCTTGCTGACATTTTCCATGCAAACACAAAGCATATGTTGAAAGTACAAACACACTTTATCCTTCAGAGACTTGGATATTTATGCTGCTTCTGATTTGGTAAAGACAAGAACAAGAATGCTGGCTCTGTCTTAACCTTTGGGAGATTTTCATTCTTCTCTAATCTTTCCCTGGCTTCTCCCACCTTCTGAGATCATTCACAAGATGGTTTCAAATGAAAATTCTTCTGTCAGTTTTGAACTTCTTGGTATTCTAATGTCACTTGAGCTCCTGAAGCCTACAGATAAAGGTCCCCTCAAGGTAGGTAAGGCCGAGAAACAGGAACAGCAAGGATTTCAGATGGGCTATTTATTATTGAGGGTATAATAATAGAATCTTGAAAGTCTAGCAGTTTCTTTGTACCACAGCCTATACCAAACCAAACAAGGCCTGGTTATTTTGAGTTTCTAGGACTGAGTAATCTTTTCAGAATTTCTTCCCTTAATAATTTGTTTCCCATTCCAAGGACCAAGTCTGTATTCCCTCAGAGTATTCAAAGAAATCTTAGGAATGATATATGGCATCATTGGGAATGAAAATTAAAGTATCCTAAATAATTTGGGTTGTTACATTTTATTAGCAGGTTCTGTAGCAGAGGTTCCTGTTGAAGTCCCATTTCTCTTTCTCAGAATAGATCCCTGGATTGGTGACTAAATTCTTGGAACTTTGCATTATGAGTACAGGAAAAACTCCCTTAATTTTCTGCTAAATTTTGAAGATTGTTGTTCTAGTTTTTTGAAAACAGAGGTGAACACCACAGCTGAAACTTGACTACAAACGCAACTTATACAGACTCCTTGATTACTGTGATTTCATAGAAAGTGGTTCTTTTGTGTGTTTCTTCTCTATAAACAGAGAGTAGATAAGTAGCAAGGTTCCATATTGTTTGTTTAAATGTATTTTCATTTCATGAACTAGACAGAGAAAAGAACAAATCACTGAGATTCTTGGCAAAGGGGGGGGATCATAATTGATAAACTGAGGCAGGGTCTCGGAAATCTCCAGTCTGAAATCCTAGAAACTGCTATCAATCAGTGCTGACCAACTGGTAGTAAGATCAACTCTCATCCACAGCCAGCCTCAGCTGATAAGGGCTGTAGTCCCATATACCTAGAGAAATGCTAGATTAAGGCAATTGCTGTAGCACCAAGATAGATAAAACAGTAGTGGACTATTGCAGCCCTCTCTATTCTAATTTAATTTTTTAAATTACCTCAACTATTGCCTGCTTGTTTTTCTATATGATCGATCAAGTACGTTTTACTGATGGTTTCTCTAAATTTTTTAGTCTATGGCTTTGGGTGCCCATAATTATTTCAAAATAAAACAGTTTTTAGTCCTATGGAGGTAATTCTACTGAGTATTTTTTGTGAATGCTTGTTTCCATATCTATTTTTTTAAATTTCCTTATTAAATATATCCAGTAAATTGGCTAGATATAAAAAAATGGCCGAGCACTTATGTCCCTAATCAGTTATAAACAGTGTAATGTGTTTCTATACTGTTCATTCTTTTATATTTGATGGCTTTATCAAACAGCAGTTGGTAATAGCTTGTGAGGCCCTCCATGCTGGCTAGTGATGTGCCTAAGACTTATAGTCCTAATTCATATTTAGGTAGTCTTTGACTTACAACCGTAATTGGGACCGAAATTCCTTTTGCTCTAAGCAAGGCAGTTGTTAAGTAAATCACATCTGATTTCTCCATGATTGTTAAATGAATCATGAGATTGTTAAGCTTCCCCAATGACTTTGCTTGTCGGAAGTTGCCTGGGAACGTTGCAAATGGCGATCGCATGACTCCAGGACACTGCAACTGTCATAAATACATGCTAGTTGCTAAGTGCCTGAATTTTGATCATGTGACCGTGGGAATGCTGTAATGGTTTTAAGTACCAGGACTTGTTTTAAGTCACTTTTTCCAGTGTCATCATAACTTCAGTCACTAAAGTTGACTATAAGTTGAGGCCTGCCTGAAAAAGACTTTCTACCCTATCGCAATCTATTAAAACTTCTGTTACATCTAAGGAATCAACTATATTTAAAATATGGCTTCAAAGCCTTCATTACTTTACTGGTTTACTGAAAGGAGACAATGAGGTACTGTCACCAGAAGCAAAATGATCACACAACAGTAGTTGAAAGAACGATTCTTTAATCTTTCCTGCTAGTTTCAATGCAAAATTTCCCTTCCAGGTGTTTTTCTGAGAATGAGAAAACAACAAGGGAATATGATTCAGAATAAATAAACTGTTAGTAAACCTCCATTATCTAATTTATTTTGCTTTCTCATTTTGTCTTATTCATTCTGTTTTCTTTTCAGTTTTTGCTTCATCTTTCTGTTTGGCTTTCCAAATGTCCAATTTAGACTGTTCAGCTTTTATTTCTGTCATAACTGCAGTCTGCTTTCTAAATGCCCTTGTCTCCATTTGCATCATTTTGCCCATCAAGTATTCTTCTTTAAAATGTTGCTAATGTTGTTGAAGCTTTCTTTCCAAAGTTTTTTTTTAATGGTTAAAATAAAACAATTATATTTGCCATTGTTGAAAACAATTCCATTTGTTTTAAGATATTGTGACAATTTTACTTTTAAAAAATACAAACAACAAAATCATTCAAAATGCAATATGCAATCAATAGCTATTTCAGCTCTTTATTATTAAAATATAAGAGCCTAGGTGGCGCAGTGGTTAGAGTGTTGAACTGCAGGCCACTTCTGCTGATTCAATCTAGCGGTTC